>CABPRJ010000563.1:0-46606 GCA_902439185.1 Cinara cedri
TGAAAAGAATAGTATTAGGCATGAATATTGAAGGTTTGTTATTTTTATTTGATTATGTCTATATTTACTTGATACATCTAGTTCAACTAAAGAAAATAATAGTTTCATTTTTAAGGTTTTGGACCTGATCACGTTATAAGTAAATTTAAAAATTTAAGAAGTTCACATTGCCAAGAATTGAAAAAATTTAAATTAGTAAAAAATCTGGAATATCTTTAGAAGATGTTTATGTATCACACGTAGTTTGGTTTACCAAAATGAACTCATTTTTAAAACCGTATGTGATTATATGAGATACATGCTCAAATTATGTAAGTATAATATTAAAATATATATTTCAATAATTAATTACAAAAATCAAATATGTTGATTTTATTTAATTAATTCCATTGCCAAATAACAGCTCCTTCTCCGTTGACATATGCACAATAGTCATATCTAATTTTCTTAGCATTTGTACATTCATTTCTGTGATTTGTTGGTTGAAAATCTACGATGTAACTTTGATTTTGTCTCCACGATCCATTTGTGATTTCATAGTTATAATCTTCGTGATCAATAAGACCTGGTAGTAAATAGACTTGACTTGTTTTTCGTAACCAATTATGTATTGCACAACAAGCGAAAACAATTTTATCGACTTTATGAGCTATCAATGGGATTGGTCTTTCGAAAATTCTAAATTTGCTCACAAGTATACCAAAAGCATTTTCTGATATTCTTTTAGCCCTGGATAATCTATAGTTGAAAATTGCTTGTTCTCTTGTTAAATTTCTTCTGTTGTACGGCTTCATCAAATACGTGTTGAGCAGAAAAGCATCATCAATTACAAAAACAACATCGTCTGGGGTATTTAGAATATTGTTTTCTAATGCTTCAAAAAAACAGCTTCCTTGAAATAGACCACCATCTGATGCCTTTCCATTTGCACCAACGTCAATGTACGTGAAACAGTAATTGTGGTCAATTAATGCTAATAATATAATACTCTACTGGTGTTTATAGTTGTAAAACTCTGATCCACTTTTAGGTGGTGCTTTAATGAGGATGTGTTTTCCATCCATTGCTCCGATACATCTTGGAAAATTCCATCTCTTTTGATAACCTTTTTTATTTTATCCCATTCATTTTTTGTTTTTGGCACCTAAAATTTAAAATTGTAAAATATTCAATTTTCAGGTGATATCAAATGAAAACAAAAGTAATGTGAAAAAAGTGACCAAGAAAATCAAGCTATGTATGACTCAAATAATAGTTCTCAAGTAGAATCCAGTATCAATGAACTAGAATCAAATTTAACAGAACCTGATATAAGTACTAATGCAAATAATACTAATATTACAACTATTAAAAGAAAACTTTTTAAAAGTCCACAAAAAGAGATTGGAATTTGAAGAAAAGAAAATTTGAGACTTTTAAGTCGAGTTCTAGTGAGACTGACACTGAGTTAGCTGCAGTTAAACAATTAGATGGTATAGCTGAAAGAGTTCAAAAGTTGGCTCAAAATAGTAAAAAAGAAGACAGTTTTGATCAGTTTGGAAAATACATTGCATCAGTATTAAAAGACCTATCANCAACAAAAGATGACCAATATGAATGAAATCATAGAAAATGATAATCAAAATGCAGTTCATGAACTACAAAGATCTAGCCTTCAAACTAGTACAGATACAAGTGATTTCGGATCTCCAGCTATGTTTGATGAACTGTTATCAGAAACCGAAGACTATATGCTTACAGAGTTATCAAATACACAACTATAAATTGTTTTAAATATTTCTATTTATATTAATTAGAATTTAGTTTAATTTAATTTAAAATATTATAAAAGAAAGTATTCGTTATTATTTTTTTTTTTTAATGAGTTAAAATTTTTTTTTGTTTTTGTTAATTTGTTAATTTTTCAATTTAAGTACCTATTTATGTTAAAAATTTAAAATACTAAATCTAACAATATAGATATATATTTTAAATTGTTTTGACTTACTTCAATAAATTCTGCAAGAGCTATGTATATTTCAGAACTATAACTTCAGGTAGAAATAAACTGATGGTACATTTAAGAACTTTAAAAAAATATTCCAGGCTTTTAAATGAATTACCCGTTGCTAAGTAGCAAAGTATTAATGTGAGTTTAATATCTGCTGAAATAGTTTTCCTCATTATTGTGTCCATTTTTTGAATCTTGAATTTTATTTTATTCAACAAATAGTCAANATTAGTATTCAGTAACTTCAGGTAGAAATAAACTGATGGTATATTTAGGAACTCTAAAAAAATATTTCAGGCTTTTAAATGAATTACCCGTTGCTAAGTAGCGAAGTGTTAATTTGAGTTTAATATCTGCTGGAATAGCTTCCCTCATTGTTGTGTCCATTTTTTGAATCTTGAATTTTATTTTATTCAACAAATAGTAAAAGTGTGTATCTGACATTCTTAAAATGTTTTTGAAATCTTCCGGATTTTCATTTCGTAACTCGCGTGAAATAAACATAGAACCGCCATTACTTTTACGCTTTTGAATCCATTGCTTCCACCATCNTTTCCTCATTATTGTGTCCATTTTTTGAATCTTGAATTTTATTTTATTCAACAAATAGTCAAAGTGTGTATCTGACATTCTTAAAATGTTTTTGAAATCTTCCGGATATTCATTTCGTAATTCGCATGAAATAAACATAGAACTGCAATAACTTTTACGCTTTTAAATCCATTGCCTTACCTACCATCTCCTTTTCTTTCTACTTTTTACTTAGATCTATCACTTTCTGTTAATCGTTGTTTCAATTGTTGAACCAACACACCAGACAAAATAGAATATTGTTCCGCCACTAACGACTCCATCTTACTGAACTAAAATCATATTAATGTATAAACACCTTCACGATTCATGAGACGCTTTTTGAAACCGCGCTCGTGAGTCACAACTTACGCGATCCTGAAATACGCTCGTGGCTTACGTCTTGTGTAAACCTACCTTTATATACGGTTTGGATAGAATACGTGTCGGTTGAAATACAGTTCGGATAAAATATGTTTCGGCTATATTTGTCTGCTAAATTACTGTTCGGCTGAAATATTTTCAGTTTTTTTTATGCGCTCCCACTATTTCCACTACTGCCAGGCACCTAATTGAATAATTGTAAATAATTGATAAATCTTCAAAGAATATACATATACAGGCTGTCCCACGAAGTTGTATCCCTTGAATATCTCTAAAATAAACATAATACAATTTTTTTATTTTTATTGCTCACAGGGATGAAGACAACAAATATTTATATTTGAACTAAATCTTAAAATTAAAAAAATAACTTTATTTTATTATTTTGGGGAAATCTTAAGATGGTCTATTCTGTACAATTAATTATTCTAAACATGTTAATGTATCATACATTTAAATCCGATGAATAGTTTCTTTGAACAGCCGTTTTAAATTCTTCTAGTCCGTGTGAAAACCAACGTTATCGCGAAACGCGATTAGGCTATCCCTAGATTTTCTTGTTACCTACCCGGCGTGGTTTTGTATAACAAATCGAGGGTTATTTTCGTTGTCACAGTGAGCACAACGAGAGAGTGACCACTTTGGGTCTCTAGTTTCACCTATTTCCTGTAATGGTTTTTCAATTTTTCTCTGCTACTTTTACAACGTGGTTTTGCACAAGACCGGTTATCATGAATACATAATTTGAAACAATCTTTTCTTAACGTTGGTGTTCATGCAGACCGATGACTACGATTTCTTATCATTTTTTTGATTGTGCATATCATTAGAATATAGCCTCTCTAATCATGATTGACCAAGTTATAAATTTTAAACAGGATTTAAGATATACCAGGTATGACAGAATAAGATGATATCATCGATTATAATTAATGGTAGTAAATACAATTAGTTATTACTAGACATAAAGCGATATAAAATAAAATTATACATTAGCGCCGTATGTTAAATAGAAATAGATATACCAAAGTATTCGCCATCTCTATTTAACATGCTCGCTCGGGCGACACTGCTTGGTGAGCGTTCCAGTAATCTTATAGTTCAATGATTAATGCAGGAACCAAATTTTATGTTCTTATCATAGCTCGTTGTGTAACCAGTATATCTTTAAATGTAATGATAACGCGGCCAAAAATTAAGCTGTAATATGTATTATCTATGAAACCACTAAATCAGTGTGAGACGCGAGTATTGAGTATTAGAGCAACTGGTGACAGTCGTGGGCATTGAATTAGATTAATTACAGTTATTTATAAATCTTTAAATTAAATTATTGTTATTTTTATAAATTTCTATCTACTCGTTAATTCAATTTCAAAGAAAATATCTATTTTGGATATTGTTCATTTGTGATAAACATAATATTGTAGGTAATATTATTATTGATGGATGAAGCAAAGATGTTGGGGAAGTTTCCTTTTATAATTCCTAGTAACAATTTTAAAACTTGGAAAGGCCATATTATATTATTAAACGTAATGTTTTTAGTTTTAAAAATTAATAAAATGTATTTTTGTTAACTTTTATATAGGTTATTAATTTAATGTTTAATATTATGAACAAATTATCTTATTTAGATGAAAAGTATTTACATAGAAATATTTTGCTGTAATATTCAAACACTTGAAAACTTGGAAGTTTGCATTCCCGAATTTGAATTGTCAAATTTCCATCGATTTGATTTAAAGGAAACTGTTTTATCAGTAAGTTATATTTATTTAATTAGTTATAGTTGGTACTTTAAATCTTATACATTTAAGTTTTTCCGTAGGTACCTACCAAGGTTGGACTTAATAAAAACAGGCCGGAAAAAATGTATTTTACTGGGCCCAATTTAACTTATTACATTCTATCTACAATACTCTGTATAACAGTTGTATTTGTAAATATTCTCAAATACCTTTTTGTTGTCTATACTGTTCCTTACGTATATTATCGTTAGGCATTAATTTTCAAAATAAATAAATAAATACTCTTCTACTGACATCCTACTGTAACCTTTGATTTACGGCATATTAAAGGCACCTCAATAGTTTCAACTTTCCCTTGATTGTGTACAGCAATCCCTAGCAGTTAATTGCCAGCTCTTCGAACACTATTTTAGAGCTTAACTTAACAACTAAATCATATCTTGTGTTGTATAAGATTAGTTATGTAACCTATTTTGGTTACATACCTCACCGGCTAACCTTATGAGATTTGCCTAATTTTAATTGTGACATACTAAAAGATTTCTCGGTGTCCTGGTGGCTTAGTTCAACCTTGGTACTAAAAGTGGATTTATTTACATTTTTAATTTCTTCTTTAAAATATAAAATCATAAATTTACCAAAATTGTCATTAAAAATAGACCAAAATATAATAGGATTATTAATTGAACAAACATGGTTTATAATATTATATAAGTATAACATTTATAAAAAAATCTCTATTTTATGCTTTTTCTTCAAATACTTAGATTTTCAATAATGATACCTACTAACTACATTAATTATTTATGATTAAAATTCCTATGAATATGAAGGTATTTCTAAATATTTTATTGAAAACAATTTACCTCTAACATGTCAATTGCATTCAAAATTATTTTTTATTTTTTATTTGTTTTTAAAAATGTATTTGTTGAGTTTATTTTTTCTTTTAACCCTACCACTGAGAAGTGTTAAATTCATAATTGTATATATTAAAAATAATAATGTAGGTATAATATTAAATATTATATAGTAATAATATGCAATAAATAGTTGGTATGTTACACAATATTTAATGATATATTTTACAGAATAAAAGGCAATAACAGTTATTAGCTAAACAGCATTAATAGTATCTATTGTCTATTGTCAATCGGTAGATATTGTCATTGAAAATCACCAGCATGAGTTTGAGTGCACTGTAGTATCCTATTTGTATGGGTATCACATATAATAACTAATAAATCATGTTTTTTTGTGTCACTCTAGGTTGAGTAATTTCCCCTTATATATTTTAAATAAACGTTTCCAAGTCAAAATAGATCAGGTTTTTACATTTTCATTATATGAAATCAAACACAAAATAATTATACAATTGTTATAAATTGAATTAATGTGCAATTAAGAAATGTGCAAACAAAACAAAAAAAAAAAAACATTTGTTGACAGCTATGGGCCTCTTTAATTAACTTGGTAGAACCCAGTGCTTTGCATTGCCTGCACCTATAATTTTTATGGTGCTGTGTTTAAAAAAAAGTTGAAATTAATGTTATAGATAGATGTTTTATTAGATAATTTATGTATTATAATTATATTTAGAGTTGGGTAGTATTTTAATATTTATCTTTATTATACCTGCATGTATTAATGATGAAAAAAATTGAAAAATTACAAAGAATATTTTAATTAAGATTTCGAGGCAATATATTATAAAACTATAATTGAGGTTTCTTATAAAATAATATATGCGATGGCACAACCAGGATTTTTTGAAGGAGGTTGTCACATGTCTGCATAAAAAAACACATCTTTTAATATATTTATATTACTTAAACAGGGATATAGGGGGGTGTCCAGACACCCAAAACACCCCCCTAGTTGCACAACTGATAATATGAAATAAACTATTTTTTTTCTCAAATTGTGATTTCACAGGTACAATAAGAATTTTTTAAAAAAAAGTGTCCTTTGACTTCTTTAGGATAATGGGAATGGGTGCAGCCACTGTTATATCTAAAAAGTTAGGAAGGTATTAGAGGGGAAATTGAATGTATATCTGTTAGCAATGATAAACTATTACTAACAAAAACACTGTGCAGAGTTCAGTTGATAGTGTTGCTTTGTCAACAATATATATGTTATATTATGGTAAAATAAATTCTTATGCATTATATATGTATATTTTTTTTAATGATATTTGTTTAATTTTATATCTATTGTCCATTTTTAATATGTTTTTCCCAGATATTATGAAAACCACTTGAAAAATCAAAAAATTAACTCTCTACAGCACAATATAGTTAAAATTTCAAAAAATATACTAGACTTTATACATCAAATCAAGGTTTCTGGTAAAGATTTTTGGTTAGATAAGTACTCTTATTTAAAATAAAATTTGGTATCATCCTATCATTTTTGGTAGAATTTGTATACACAGTAACAAAAAAATAATGAAATAAACAACATAATAAAACCAATACATTCTTTGTTCCTCTTGGAATCTAAAACAACTTGATATAGAAGTTATTGGTGAAAAACTTCAATGTATTTTGTTTTTATATCGCCTACATTAGATAATTTTGTGCAACAAATTCAAGAGATATTTTTGTGGAAAAAATTGTAATTTTCAAGTATTTTTGAAATTAATTTTGGATTAATTCAAAATTCAATTTTTAGATGTTTATGTGCAATAACTTTAAAAGTAAATATCATAGGTAAAGGCCCCTTCACTTAGCGTTAATGATCGATAAACACAGGGATAAATGGATAATTTCACACATGACCACAAATACAGATTGTAAACGCTTCAAAGCACTGTTGAGTGGCAAAATGTGAAGGAGTGCTAAGTTTTGATTTTAGCAACAAAAAAACCTCACTTTTTGAGAAAAAAAATATTTGCATTACAACTCATAAGTATTTTATTTTAAATAGCACACTATGAAAAAACCAATCTTTTTAAAGTTTTCACTAATAATTTCCAAAAGAAGTTCATTAGACTTTTTTCTATTCTTATTGTACACACATTTTGAAATAAAAAAAAATTCTATTTTTTTAAACTAAATTTGTTCTAAAAATTGTATCATTTATGTCTGTTTTCTTGGATACCTATTTGAATTTATGTAAGGTAATATATATAAGTATATAAGTATATATAGGTAGTATATAAATTGTGTATTCCTTATACAAAATTAAGATAGTATTTTTTCAATATCTTGCCTAACCATGACTATACAGGGTCCTGCAAAGAACCTCCCATATTTCAAAAAGCAGTTAAATATAAACAAAGATACAGAAAAAATTCTTTTAGTTTTGAATTACAAATTCCATGTCATTTTACATTAAATAAAATAATTACTTAGTTTTAAACATTACGCCCATTAGATGTAGTCCTTTATTTTTAACACATTGATGAAGGCTTTTCCAGAAATTGCCCATAACTCTTCGTGCATCTTTGCATGAACTTAAGGACTTATAAAAAAGCCTTCATCACTGTGTCAACAATGTAAGACTCCATTTAATGGGCGTAATGTTTAAAACTAAGTAATTATTTTATTTAGTGTAAAATGACATGGAATTTGTAATTCAAAACTAAAATAATTTTTTCTGTATCTTTGTTTATATTTAATTGCCTTTTGAAATATGGGTGGTTTTTGTCAGACCCTGTATTATATATTTATATGTATTTATGAGAAAATTGTGCCTACTACTTATGTTATTTTTGGTATAAATTATTTATCCATCCTCTTTGTTTTTAGATTAAACAAAAGATTCGTTCATTATCAGAATTTTTAGAGGAATTGATTGAATATATGGTAATATCAATTTTCTAACTTATAGTTTTAACAAATTTCTATTGTTTTATAATGTTAAATAATTTAGGGATAGAAATTGTGTTTATAAATATATATGGTTTTTAAAAAAAATCTCCATTTTAGTCTTAAAAACCAATGCTAAACTAGTATTGTATTACTTTTAAAAACAAAATTAAATCATATTTTTAGTATACAATGCTCATACTTCATTGTTGTTGATTTGTTTGTCCTTTAGAGTAACATTTGGAAATCAAACCTTTTTTTAAACATGCCAAATTTGAATAATACATTATATCCTGATGACAAATTTTATACTTTAATTGAAGATATTAACTTATATGGTCAATATGTACATTCAATTGATGAGAACTTGAGAAGTGTAACATTTAATGTTTTGGATAAATGTAAACGTGATCATTTTATAAAAATTTTTATACATGATGATAAATATCCTGTAACTAAAAGAAAGACATTATTCTTTGAAACATTGGTTCCACCTGTTATTATGGATTCACTTTTAAAAGTAAATAATTCATGTATAGTTTTTATAATGACTTATTTATCTAATGGACAAGTCTGGACTAATTATTGTAGTTGGCTAAGGACTTAAAATGCCCTAAAATAATTTTTTCTTGAATCAACTAAAATTTAATAAAATATTCTTTAGGTATGAATTTTCAATCTATAGAGGGGACTCAAATATTTTAACTTAAGTTTCCTAGATTATATTAAATATAATCAAAATTATATTATATTATATTCAAAATATACAAATTGTATGTATTTTGAATATAAAAATGAATTATCTTCAAATTATGAATGTTTATTGTTATTTTTCATTCTTTAGATAAATACAATTTTAAAACTATTTGATCAATTTAAAATTGCAGTTAGTGAGCTAAATGATTTTTGGGATTTACATGAAGAAATTTGCTCATGCAATGTTATTGGTTCTTATACCTATAAAGATGTTAACTATAAAATATCAATAAGTAAGTGCCAATTGGTATAAACTCATTATTATTTTTAACGAATATGAAATTTTTCATTTAAACATAATTTTAAATAGCTGTGTAACTATTTTGAGTACAACAGACCCACTCAAAAATTTTTTGATAATGGTATTTTGTAAATAATATAAAATTATTTTATAGTATGGTAAAACTTTTAACACTACTTTAGTAATATGATTTAATTTATTTGATTTGTATATTTTCTATAAGAGAATAAAATATATTACTGATTTTAAATAGTATTTATTACAAGATTTATCATTTTCTTAAAATTTCTATTAATTATATTATTATATTTATATTTAAAATGTTTTTTTTAAGATAAACATACATATGTAGAAGTTTTAGTGGATCCATTCAATCCAAAAAATTGTCCAAAGTTTAATCTCCATGGTCACCCAGACGCCATAAAACAATTTCAACAACGATTAAATGAAATAAATCCAGTTAGTTATATTATTAATAAAACAAACTTTAATTATTAGTATTTATTACCTATAGTCTATAATATTTATTGAAACTGTCAAGGTAATTGTAATTGTTCAAGTAAAAATATCATACAAAAACTATAAATATTAGTTAATTAGTTACTAGTTAAGTCTTATTCAAGACTTACAGCATTTGATTATTTTTTGGTTTGGGATTGTCTAACAGTGAATGCTTTGTACTATACTATTTAGTATTATTTCATGAAATAATTTTCATGTTAATATTTCAAATTTATTGTTTTTTTTTTTTTTTTGCTTATTTTCACAATAAGTATATAAAAAAATGTTTTTTACTAGTATTTATTCATTCATATTTATTCATTTTAAAAATATTTTTAATGTCTTTTCAGGGCTATAATGGAGTTTTTAAGTGCCTATAGATCTGATATATATGCACTTAAAATTCAAAAGCACCTTAATTATCAAAAAAGTACTTAAAAATATTCATAAAGCTAATGTAGTAAAGAATTTTAAAAGTACCTCTCTAACAGTTCTAATGCTATTAAATACAAATTGTTAACACTGATAAATGATTAACACTAAGCATTTTTGTATTTTTATAATACATACAAATATATTTGAAGAAAATTATTTTTAATAAGTCAGAAACAAAAAACTGGAATCTTTTAAACCCCTCTCTCTACCTAAAATGTTTTTTTAAATATTTTTAAAATAATTTTTTAGGGCTTTTTTGTTTAAGTACATATACATCTGGTTCTAATAAAAACTTTATTACTGAAATACATATTTAGTACTTAATCAATATTTTTGTAGATTTTTACATGTAACTATGGTACCATCATTCAACAATTAGTTTTTGAGTTATTAGTTAATTTATATATATATGAGAACATCATTAGAAAACTAGGTATTTAGTTTTTATATCAATATATTTGTGTTTGCAATTTTAAAATGTTATAAACAAAAGGATAATTTAATTAAAACCAATTTTTTTTTTTTATTTTAAAACCTAATTTGTTGCTCTTTTGATTGCAATTTGATGAATTAATAGTTAATTATAAGAAATCAAGATTCATTTGAGACATCTATGTCTAATATACGCCCACCATAATGAATGTATAAACAATTCTTTTGTTTATAATATTCTTTAACCAGAGAGCAGGTACATTGTGATTTGTTATTAAATAATTTAAATATTTTCTTATCAGTTTGTTGATTTTCCATTTGTTGATCCTGTTTTTTAAATATCTTAATAAGTGGTCTTGAATTGCCCTGAACTTTATCCTTTTGTTGATTAAAAGAATCCTTGTTTTTAATTTTATTTGCTTTTATTGAATTTATGTTCATTTTAGAGTTTATTGCATTTTCTCTTAGTAACTGACAGTCAGTATTTTCACATACATAATTTGGATCATCTAATTTTTGAAAAATGCTTTTTACCAATTCAACTAGCATTTTTATTTCATTAGTTATTGTTTTTGTATCTTTATTTTTAGGCTCTACCTATAATACAATTATTCCTTAATATACAGTAATATAAATTGATCACATAGGTAATAGTATTTGACCATAGTTATTGTGTTTACTTGTTTAGATTCAATTTTTGGTGGTAGTAAATCATTCACTATATTATTACCATTGTAAAATTTGTCAATAATTGATTTGTTCTTTTGTAGTAAATTTTCTGTTTTTATTTCTTGGTCACTTTGTTTATCCATTTGGCATAGTAACATATTTTGTTGGATATCGAAGTTACTAATTATATTTCGCATGTTATTTAATGTTTGAATTGTTTCCAATAACAAATTATTTAAATTTATTGAAGTGTCTGCATTAGTATATATGCTTCTTGTAGAAATTGATTTTGGAGACATTAGTGAATTTAATGATCTATGAGATTCATTTTCTTTGTCCTGAGGCTCTTCTTTTGATTGTCTATTCTCCATAAGAGTATTGAATACCTACAATATTTAAAATTATGTTATTTTATTAACTATTTTATCCACTTACTATATTACATATATTAAAACTATTTAATTAATTCTGGATTGAAAGCTTGTAAAATTTAATTAACTGTACATTAATACATTTATATAATTGAAAAAAAATATTATTATTAAGCATCTTAATAATATTTATTATGAATTAAAAAGGTATGTTTTTTAGATCTGGACTTTAAGGAAAATTCATTGCTTATTATTATAGGCAATATTGTGTTTTTAAATTATAAATACACAATTAAATATTATTATTATTAGTGTTTCATTTGTACAAATTGCTTTCTTTAATTAATATAAATAATGTAATATATAATCAAGTATTAAAATATTATTTATTAACACAAATTTAAATTTACTATATTAATTTAAAAAACTTTTTGAACGTTCATTATTAACATTTTTGTTTACTCAAATATTGAATTTGTAAACAATTAAACAATTTCCATAGAAAGTAATTTACTATGTATGATAAAACATAAATATGATAAAGTATCAATCCTAATATCTACTTCAAAGTATATATTTTTATAAGTATATGCAAATATGTTAAAATTACAATGTAACCTAATTTAATTTTTTTATCCTATAGTACTTACTTAATTAAAATTCTGTATTTTATTTTTTTTAAATATGTTTAATTAAACATTTTTAATAATTATGACTGGCTAGAAAAATAGAAAAAACTTGCAATAACAAAAATATTTAGCTCAAACACATGTTATTTTCAGCTAGCATTCCTCACAAATTATAATAGGATATTAAAATTTTACCTTTGATTGTGTGAAGAGAAAATATGTATATTTAAAATATTAATCTGTGTATTTTCAGACTACCTCGGTGTAGTTATATTCAAAATATCAGATTTCTTAATGTCACATATTTAGATATACTCAGTACATAAATATTTCCTTGTATTATATTAGATAAATACTTTAACTAACAATTTGTTTAAATTTGAATTGTTAGATTTTAATTTGGAATACTGAAAATAGTTTTATGGAAAATATACTTAATATATTTGAAATTCAAAGCCTTTCACATTATGAAAAACAAGAATCAGAATATGATACATCAAATTGTTGCATATGTTATGATGAATTAGATATGACTAAAGAAAAACAAAGCAAACTCTGTGATATTTGTAACTCATTATATCATATGGCGTGCATTTGTCAAGTAAATTTTTATTTATACTATTTTCAAAGTAACTGTTAAAGAAATGATAAACTAAATATACAGATGATCAAAAATGCTTGTTACAACTGATAAGCATTCATGATTTCATGATCATTAAATTATGATTGCATTGCAACTTCATGTATAATTTTATGAATTAAATTGACAGATAATTTATAATTTAAAATACATAAACACTGGCCATTGTTATTTTTTCTAGTGGCTTTTGAATTCAGGGAGTACACCAATGTTTAAACATTTGCAAGGAAAATGTCCCCAATGCGAAAGTGTAAGTTTATCCAAATGTAATTATTACTTTTTAATATTAAATTAATTTTAATAATTTGTATGATTTTAAGTAACTTACTAATTATTTTTATTGGAATGGAATGACATACATCTCTTTTTGTAAATAATAGGATTTTAAGAAAACCACTTTTTTATCAACTCATTCATTAATGTATTTATTTTTTTAGAATTTAATAATATTATAATATTAGACTATAAAAAAAAATCAGCAATATTATTGTTCTATCTTAAAACTATTATCATTATTTTATTTCCTGTACTGCACTTTTACCCTATACAAAAATAAAGTATGTAATCTATGCAATCTATGCAACTTTCTTTAATTTTTTAGGACAATAAAAAATAATATATATATAATTAATAAAATAAAGTAAAAATAAAATTATTAAAATGGTTAATACTCGTAAATAAATATATATATAAAAAAAAAAAAATGAATGTATGAATATTATTTCCAAAATAAATAAATTTCAGTATATATAAACTTAAATGTAAATGTAATAAATTTTGATATGGGTAAGAAAAATAGAAATTTTGAAATAAGATATAAAGAACACATTTCTGAAATAAAATTTAAAAAGACTGCCTCTAATTCAAATTTTGCTTAACATGTTTTAGAAAATAATCATAATGTAATATGACAAAATAGTCATATGTAATATCATAATTTAATATTAATACAAACTTAGAGATATCAAATACCCAAAATAACATTTACATTAATTCAGTTTTAGAAGAATTACTTATATATAATAAAATAAAGGAATTTAATTGTAAAACAATTTTAAATGTTTAAAATGATTTTAAAAGTAATATCTTATATCAATACATTTTAGATAATAAATAATAATCAAATAATTTATATTTCTTAACATATCTATGTCTAATAATAACCCATTTTAAATAATCTCTCCTATTAAAATAAATTATTTCAATGTAAAATACTGTAATATACCTGATAATGAATTTTTAATTTGTAACAGTATAATACACTTAATATCTGCTGATAATCCAGGAGATTCATTTATTTATTTATTTTTTATTTTTTTAAGTAAATTTTTTATTTAACAGTATTATCTGCAGAAATATTATTGGTTGTTTTTTAGATTCTTAGCTGAGCGAGGGAAGTATTGATTTTTTAATGATATTTCTTTATTATTATTTTTTTAAAAAAAAAAACCAAAAATTTTGTTCTAATATATAAAGTATAGCACATTTTCTTAAAAGGAAATTTGCCTGAAAAAATACTTTAAGGAAGTAATTTTTTGATTTTTTAATGATTTTTATACTAAATGGGGGAAATAGATATGTTATTAAAAAAAATATATAATGCATAGATAATTCACATTTAATGAGGAAACTCATGAAAAAATATAAAAATTACTTCCCTAAAGTACCTCCTCTCATTGAATTCCTTTTAGAAAAGGTGCTACACTTAAAAATTGGAGCAAGATTTCTGGTAGAAGAGTTGTGCACAGATAAGGGTGACAGAAAATAACAGAAATGTATTTTAGAGATGTTGTTCTTAAAGTGTCAAAAAAAAATATTTGGATAGAAAGGATTAACTTTCTGAGGATTAATCACTCTGTATATCCTATCATTTTATTAATAAAATATGTTTATTTTACAGGAAATACTGGTGGCAATAGAAAATTATAATATTAAAACATAAAAATAATTTTTGTTATTGTTTGTAATTTTTTTTTTTAGTGTATTTTCTTTTGATTTCCACACAATTTGTATTGTATATATATATATACAATATATAATTATAATAAATTTGGATATATTTAAAAACAAAAACTTATTGTTACACTTTTTCTTTAATATTAAAATTGTTAAAATATAGTTACTAATTTATAATTATAGAAATAATGTACGCAAGTTTTATTTTGCTTAATAAGTTTTTATACCAAAATTACCAGAATAAAATGTTGAACTTGTTTTTGAGTTGTTTGAGTTTTTTTTAACGTACCTACATTTCAAGTGCATATCTTTTGGGATACATTACCAAAAACTTGTACAAATTTAGCTGTAGCTAACTATATATGTATAATAGTACTGCTGTTATATAACAGACCAGTTTTAAATTATTACATAACTTCTTTAATACACTTTCTACACATTAAAATATTTTATTTTAAAGAAAATACTAAAAAATGATTAGGTAGTTGGGTACCTAACTTAAAAATGTTTTTAAGGAACTGTGGATTTATCAAAATTTAGGTTAGTAAAACAAAAAACAGATATGTTTTTTAATGGTGTAATTATATTTAAAAAATAATCAATAATCAACTATCCATTATAAAATGTAACATGATGGCGGATCTATTTTATTTATTTTATTTTTTATTTTTTTTTTAAAGGGGGTAAAACTGTTTATACCAATGCAAATTTTGGTAGAGCAAATAGCCTTATTGCCCTCCCCCCTCTGAATCCGCCGTTGATTTCAGGAGTTAAATTAAAAACGAAATTTATATACATTATAATATATATAAAACTAAGAAAAATAATCTATGCTTTCAAAAATTTAGCTAACTTACTTGAAATTAAGGAAATTAGAATTGTATACCAATCTCTAGTAGAATCCATAGCACTATGGTATTTCTATTTGGAGGGGAGCCGTCTACGATATAACACTAAATCCATTAAATTATTTTAAAAAAGAATCATTGGTATCACATGGAGTATCTGTATAAAGAATAAAATGTTCTACCATTAAAAAAAAATTTCCATAAGGCATCAGTAATTTATCTAATTAAAAATAACCTATACAGAGTGTAACTAGACCATTTGAAATTTCTACATGTAACTACAATGTAAAAATGTCAAATAGTCCTGTTACACCCTGTATATAGGCCCAAAAATATGAATTATTATTACCTACATTGTATATATTTAAGTTAGTTTCATAAGTCTAAAATTAGTCTTAATAGTTTCAAGAACCTCCTTTAGACGGTTGAAACAGTTTATAGAGGCTAGAGGCTCACCCACTGAATGCACTGATTTTACTCTGATATATGCTTTTTTTCTGCCTGTAAACAACTTTACTATCAGAGATCTTGGTTTGAAAGTGTAGAACCTGTTCTAAAAGGAAATTTTATCTGTATGGTACTTTAGAGAGGTCATTTTTTTTTTGATTTTCCCGTAGTTTTCCCAATGGATGGGAAAAAACTTAAGAAAAACGGGAAAATAGATAAAATATTAAATAAATATAATTAAAGAAAATAATTATATAATATTTAAGTATCTCTACCATTAAGTCTATGATTAACTAACTTTAAGAAACAAAATTTTAAAAATTATAAGATAAGTCCTTAAGGACCCCCACACGAGCATACTCAGTGGGGCCCATTATTCTTTGAAATAAACGCTTAATAACAATAATAATATATTGCATATGTAATTATTTCATCATAATATGATATATATATATGTATTGTTGGCAAAGCAACAATATAAATTGAACTCCGCTCAGAATCGTTTTTAGTTAAAAAAAGTTAATTGTTGCGTTCATACATACATTAAATTTTCCATCGTACCTTCTCAATCTCTCACCTACAACAGTGGCTTATCTACGTTCGAAGTATGCACGTCTTTTTATTCTGTAAATACTCTGTGGATACAATTGTTTGACCAAACAGAAATGCTTGAATATTTAACAAGAGGTTCATTATAAATCATAATTTGTGGTAAAAAAAAAAACAAAAAAAATTGAGCGTTATGTAGAATTTTTTTAAAAAAAATTTTAATATTAAATTTTAACGAAAATCGTAAATATTATGTCGGCCTTTCTTAACATATATAACGGAACTCCGAATCCTTTTTCATCAGCAATAGTTTGTCGTTGCGTACAAAATACAAATTAATAAAATAAATAACCTATATTCTACCTCCCCAACTTCTCACGTACAATAGTAGTCAGTGGTCTAACCGACGTGCGAACTATGTTCGTCTTTTTTTTGAGATACCTGTAACAAATAATCGTGGAGACCTGAATTTTTCACAGAATACTTATGAGTTCAGAAAAAATGTTTAAATAGTATTTATTATATTTTGAAAATTAAGTACCTACTGTATATTCACACACCTGTTCTTTTGTTCCTTGAGTTGGACACATTGGCCAACCATAGACTTCCAAATAATCTAACTGTTTTAGATAAACACGAACAAAATATTGATTCACTCTATTTACTCTCAAAAATTGCTTTTTAAAGTTTTCCCCGTCAGTTTTCTTTTCGCAATTTACCTTTTCCCTTTACAATTTCCAAATTTTTTACTTTCTTTGGATTAATTCTATTATTGTTAATATGTATAAGACCTATAGGTAGCTAATACTTTTTAAATGATAAGTATATGTATCTTATTTTCTTTTCATTAATGTCGGTTATCAAATTCTTCCAACTTTTTTTATTTTGTACAGTTAACTAGTGTTCGACTACATTGGCGTAATTTAGGGGCTAGAGAATGGTTAAGCCCTCTCTGGCCAGTCTTAAGTCCCCTTTGAGTAAAGAGAGACTAAATACATTACATTTTATGTGTAATAAAACATTACGCAGTCTTTAATTAAAAATAATTGGCAATTGATTATTAATCAACGATAAGATAATAATATTTAATAGAAAATTGTATTAAATGTTTAGATTCTGAGTGGAGCAAAAAAGCTTATGATTTTACAAAGATGTTCATTTTTTTTTTTTATCTGTGCACAACTTTTCAACAAGAAAACTTCCTCGGATTTCTACGTGTACCTTTTACTATCGAGGTATTTTAAACAGGTCATTTTTCGATTTTCTCAGGAGTTTTCTCATACAATTTTAAAAACCGAAAAAATAACGGGAAAATCTAAGAAATGTAGCTATTAGTTATAATATATTACGGCTTTTTTTTTTCTTTGTACATCTTTTCTACCAGCAATTTTGCTTCAACTTTTAACGATAGCAATTTTTCTAAAAGAAAATTTCACCAGCGAGGTACTTTAAAGAGGTCATTTCGATTTTCTCTGAAGTTTTTCCAGCAAATGTGAAAAACCTAGATATAACATGGGAAAACCTAGAAAAACGTAGAAAAACTGAGAAAATTGATACAACATTAAACGTATATTATTAAAGAAAATGTATAAAGGCATTTAATTATTTTACTATAAAATTACTAATATATTGTTAACAAAGCATCATTATCAACTGAACTCCGCTAAGAATCATATTTTCATAAGCAATGGTTTATTTTTGCTTACAAGTATACTTTAAATTATCTATAACAGTAGCTGCACCCGTTCTCATTATCCTAGGACGTCTTTTTTTTTTATTGAATGGTTATACTGTAACTGTTATTTATTTGGTGAATCATGTGGGACAAGAGACTTACAACTGGAATATAACAAAGAATAACAACCATGGTTTTTTTTAAAGTTGCACTGACTATCCTCATTTGCTCCGTAATTCAATATTGAAAGGGATAGGTTATCGGTATAAGATTTATCAAATAATTTATGTGTTAATAATACTTAAATACTTAAATACTTAACTGAACAAATTTGTCAAAACGTATTATAAATTTCCGTTAAAAAAGTAACATTGTAATAGGTACCTATATAATATTAATCATTTAATAATAATTATTTATTACACAATTATTATATTATGTTATAGATAAAAATATGTTTTTTTATTTTTTGATAGTTGAAAACATATTTTTAAAGTTATTCAATCGCATAATTTTATTATTATTATTAATTTATTGATAAATTTGAATAATAAACAGTATTCACTGTCTAAAAATAATATGTAAGGTACAATATAATATAATCCTAATAATATTCTTTAATTTAATTTTATTAATTAAATGATTATTTTTAATCTTTTCAAACAATGTAAATCGTCTGAAAAAGCTGCTTGTTCAATAATCCGCACCAAAGAGATCATTTTATTGCACTATAGGTTCTTCATAAAATTATTTTATTTATTACCTACTTTCTTATCATAGCCTGCACCCCTAAAAACTAAATCAATCCTCCCCAATGCAAGTTCTTATCAAATAAATACTAAATACTAAGTATACATAATTAATATTATGGGGGCTTGAACTCCCCTAAAATATCTGTGTTATTTGCGTCTATGCTCCTTATATTTAGAACAATATCTATTATTTTATGATAACTCTATAAGTACCTACCTAAAGACGTGTGTTTCATATTAATATTAATATAATTTAAATTCAGGAAAAGTAAATTTAACGTTAAATAAATAAATAGGTGAATAAATAACAGTAGCGGATCCCGAAGTCACCCAACGGGGGGGGGGAGAGGTAAATTTAAACAAATTAAATTATCTGTTTTCTATTTAACACGTATTGGAAGCTTATTATTTGTATTATTTCTATAAGTTCATAAAATTAATGGTATATAAGTAGGTATACGACTATATGAATCAACGAGTTGTAGAATACCTATATTAATATGACACAGGTACGTAAATATAAAATCATTGGTTTTATGAAATACAGATAAAATAATATGTGTTCTGATATTTTCCAACATATTCTGTAACTATTAATAATTTATTATTAGCGATTGAACGATTTACGGCGATACGTGAAAAGATAATTAGAATACTAAGATTCAGATAAAAATTAAAAACAAGTCTGAAGTTTAAAAATTTACTAATTTATTTAGAAATTATGAGACAAAGTTAATTTGTCTATTTGATGTAAAACATATTTTTAAAGTGATTTCGAAAGATGAATGGGGGCGATCACCCCCATCTCCCCCCCCTCGTGGATCCACGCCTACTAATTAATAAAAGCAATTATATCAACATTTTTTAAATATGAATGTGTTCAAATAATAGGCAGAGATTTAATTTGATTTTAGGGGAAATCACACGAATTGCCTCCCGTGGATTTTTTTTTAAAAAGTTTACTCCAATCGCCTTTTATTTTACTTAGTAACCTTCTTATATCGGAATAGATTTTTTTAAAACTAAAAACAATTATACTTATACATAGGTATTAGGTACATGACAGTAGTACACGGTATCAGGTATTAAGTCGATGTTAAAAAAGCAAATAGGTATATGTATTGTATCAACATTTCACGTATTAAAAATCAATAAAAAAAAAATTATTTTAGATGAAATGGCATTATGTTTTACAGTACCAATACAACAGTAATTAATAATAAAAAAAATTGTAAACAATCAATAAATAAATATCATTGTTTTATAGTCACAAAATTAAATTAAAATTTGTTTTGTTGTATGTTTCCGAGGTTTAAATTGATTTGCTAATACTTTTAAATATTGAAATTTTGAAATTTCATGTCTGTTTAATTTATCAATTAAGTTTTATTTTTGAATATTACTGAAATCAATATAATAATCGATAGTAAACGTTAACTAACAATATATTAACTAATAATTTAGGTATGTTATGGGAGGCAATTCGAGTGGACGGTTTGAGTATATTCGAATTTCCTTTTTTTTCGGTTTTCGGAGGCAATTCGAATAAAAAAAGATCACCTACTTAAATTTGGGAAGCAATTCGAGAGTACTTGATTTTAGGGGGGGGGGATATTTGAATGACGAGCAAAGAACAAAACAAAAAGATCATCACTTGTATTATACCTATTTAACAAGTATTCGTTGTTACATATAAAAAACATAATAGGCCATAAAATCCATTCTAATTTGGGTTAATATCTATCATTTAGGTTAAAGGCTAGAACTAGAATATTTATTTATTTATTTTTTAATAATTTTAAGTGAAGCTATAAATGATTTGGGGAGGGGGGCTAAGCAACCTCCCCAATCTCCGTCTATATGGTTTAAACACTTCAAATTGTATTTAACTTAATATTCCCAAAATATCTATAGTTAGAAAGTAGATAGGTACGTTCAAAATGTTTAAACAACAAAATCGTACCTTCATTAAAATATTGTATTATATTATTATAATATAAATGGGTACCCAAAATATTTCAAAGTGTGAATAAAATCCAATTACTAATGTCACACGAATATCCGCTATCATTCATTATTTGTACCCAGCAGCTAATTATTGAACATAATTACCTACTCGGAAAAAGTTCATCAATCCAGCGATCTCCAAATTGTTAGAATCTTGATTGTCACAGAATAATAATGTAGGTTCTATAATATCAATCGAGATTTCATTATTTAGTAAGTACCTACCTACTTTACATTTATCTTTATATACAGGCAGGTACCATTATTTGATATGCTAATGTCAACAATTATCCACATCAATATCGGTATCCATGCCAATCAAATCTAACCTAACCCACCGAGAATTCATTAACGATAATCAATAGGTACTTAAAGGAATCTGTATTTTCCTTCACTGTGTATCATTAGGTATCTAATTGTCAGTTGTTGTATCACCGAAAACGGTCCGGTAGGTACCTACCTACGTTTATTGTATTGTTTAAAAATAGTCATTATTCTTAATTGTTTTTCCGTTCACTGTTACGCAATAAAACAAATAAGTATTTATTTTATACGAATGTACAGAATATGCGCAGAGCCAAACTACCTTCAAAAATCCAAACAAAAAAAACAAAAAAAAAACAAAAATGACGATAGGTACTTGGTTATAATATGTAGCCTACCTATTCAACATTTCAACCAACATACTTAATATATTATTATATATATATATATATATAATAGGTACAGGTCGTTGTTTTAATTATTTTTGTGTGTACGTGTGGTAGGTACGCGCACTATAATAATATAGGTAATCGATGTTTGACCGGAGGGAGGGGCGGAAGAGAAACGATTAAAATTATTTGATACAATTATATTATTTTAATCGTAAAATATAATTATTTCAATATCACCGTCGTGGTAAAAAGCTGTTATTTTAATTATTCAGTAAATACAATTATTTTGTGTGCGCGTATCAAATATTATGTTTATAAAATGACCGGGGTTTTGGGGTCGCGACCGGCAACGCTGTGAAAATAGTTCGGACGTTCCGTGGTCGTCATTATATTCGTCTTAACAGCGATACCGCGGGGCACCGGCGCGACCGCGACGCCTCGACGGAGGCACCGGTGCCGCAGCACCACCGCGGCGCTGAGTGTGCGCGCGCACGTACACCGGTCGTCGGGGGTGTGTACAGTGCATGCGCGTGTGTATGTTCAGGCTACAGACTATATATATATATAATATAATATACGATACGTATGTATATATAATAACACCGTTGTTGAGTGGCGAATACTGACTGCCGAGTGTACGCGCGCGCGCGGGGCATTTGTGTGTGCAATTTGACTATAATAATAATGTCGTGTTAGTGCGTATGTTGGTGAGCGGGTTCCGTGCGTGCGTACTTTAAATCACGTGCGCGTGCGTGCGCGGTAGTGTGTGAGCGTGTGTGTGTGTGCGCGTGTGATGCGCGTTCGTTGTACGTGTGTGTGCGTGATAGCATCGTTTCGTCTCGTTGCCGCTATGATATTGTACCCGTGTATCTAAGTGTGTGTATGTGTGCGTGCGCGTGTGTGTATAGAAGTGTGTGCGTGTGTGCGTCGCTCAAGCTTTTTGCACAGGAGCGACTGGTCGTCGTCGTCGTCGTCGTCGTCGTCGCCACTGCAGTGTAATCCGTATTTTTGCCCGTGTTGTTTATACATTTTGCGTACGCTTTTCATGCGGCGCGCAGCCCGTTGATTTTTCTCGTTCGCCAGCCGCGTCTCACCGACGGACTTGGTGCGCGTTAGATACCGCGGCCGCCGTGTTTATCATCATCCGGTTGTCTAGTCCGTCCGCCCTGTCGAGTGCGCCGAGAACCGCGGTCCAACGTCGCCGTATCGGCCTACCCTAACGCGGTAGTAAACTGTAGTCATCACACGTTCGACGTCATTGCAGTACTGCGAAACAGGTACGGTATTATAATATTATTATTATCGTTTCGTTCGCGTGTTTATGTAACAATATACAAGTGCACATACTTATATATGTAATTGTGATATAATAACGTGATATTATGTGCTTGTGTGTTTGTCGTATGTTTTAATATTATCGAATATTTATCTTTTCTAATGTCGCGGTCGTCGTACGTCGCCGCGGTTTACGTGCAAGTAACAATAACATAATGTTTTGCAATCAATTTAAGGTACGCGTCGTATCATATCGCTTACCATAATAGACCGTCACTAGAGCTATCTCGAAGTCCGAGCCAATACATGTTCAGCTCGCGTATAATTATGTTTGTCTTAAATAGACAATTCTGATAATAGGTAATAATGTTATTGTTGTTTTTTTATGTTCGCCCGTTTACTGATCAACCGAGGCGATCGTTTTTTAGTCTGTCAACGCCACACATTAATATAGGGTACGTGCGCCGTCAAAGGTTAGTACCTCACCTCGTACCTTATTAAATCAAAATCAAAAAGTACGCACTGCGTACGTCTATACTTATTTATTTAGTAATAAATGTGTATGTAAACGTTAGATGGTTGGTCGATTGCTGTCGCTTATTTTAAGCGCGTTCCTCTATGTATGTATGTGTGCGAGCGCGCGCTCGCGTGTGTGTAAAAAAGGAAGAAGTAGATTACAATACCGTTTATTTATGTTGTACATTTCATATTTTTATTGCAATAATTGAGGTGTTATAATAATCTATATTTGAATAGATATACTATAGAGTACTTTACTCTCGCATCAGGATATCATCATCAATGTCAAGCTGGTTTATATACAATTAACATGTACTTGTTGTTCAATTTGTTAGTTAGGTACCTTACCTATTTATTGTTTGCCAATGAATTCTTATTCTGTCCACTGAAAACATCAAAACATTTGTTATCATTTTTCTTAATATTATTTGAAGCGTTTTTATTTTGCAATTTGATTTTAGTTATAATCTCACGTAATTATAATTAATACCTCAATTTTTTTTATTTTCAGATTTCAATTTGAGATGTTCCCGTTTTGTTTGTCTCATAAGATAAGAAAGTTTTATGCTACAACAATATACCATTTATAAACAATGAATCATTGAATTGATCATTGATTAAGTTTCATTACCCATCAAAAAAATAGTTCTATACCTACACATAGAAATTTGTTTAGCTATTACCGTTATGTTCATGAATTCTGTTAGTTTAATTATAAGGCAACATTATCATACATATCAACAATACAACGGGCAACACCATATAAATGTTTTATCTTTTCAACATTCGATAAAAACCCAAAAGAGTTGTCTATACACTGGACAATTGTTGATTCAAATATAAATTTACTTTTTATTGAAAATATTATAGTTTAAAATATGAACTTAATTCAAGAAAAATTAAATTAATGGCAAAGTTATTGATACCATAATTATTATATTGTGTTTGTGTCGTTTTTTATATAATAAATTCACGGAAAATTGTTTTGAACTCTACGTGTAAACAAAAAAAAGTTTTCAAATTTGCTTATATAGAGCATGTCAAACTCAGCGGCTACAGCTAGCAGTGGGACTACGTCCACAGGTGCGGCCGCAACATTTGTCGACCGCATCGACCCTTTTACAAAGATTGCTGTCTTAAAACGCAAGACGAAACGTTCACAGGGATCATCTTCTTCTTCGCGCTACCGTACATGTTCAGATGTTGAATTACAACCTTTACCCCTTTTAAAGGGTGAGTAAGATTTTATAATTGAATCATTTATAATAATGTGATAATATTAATGTTAATATTACTTTATTAAATACAACAACTAGGCACATACACATTCATAGTGACTTCTAATCGAGACTGTAAAATAAATATTAACTTTCCTTTTCCCTGAAATTTTTATTTTAAAAATAAAGAAATAAAATGTGTAAGTACCTATTATTCTAGTATTAGATTATGGAAAATAAATATATATACAGGGTGTCACTTGATGATATACCCATTGTAATATCTCCGGAGTTGATACAGATAGTCAAATTCTTACTTTTTATATTAATTATAAGGATAATGACTACAATTATTTATATTGAAATTAATTCTTTATGTTTTGATAAAAATAACTTTATTTTATTATTTTTGAAAAATTTGAAGATGGTAATTTTATATAGCAGTGGTTTTTAAACTATGTTCTGCGAATTACTCACGGGGGTTCTGGGAAGGCCTGGAAAAAGTTTATTCAAATTTTACAACAATTAACCATTTAACAATAACAATAATGAAGAATGCAAAATTATTTTGTTAATTAATAATAATAATAATAATATAATTAATAATAAATTATTATTACAACTAATCGACTGTATACTTCTATTCTCTAAACTTTAAAAAATTATTAAAGATCACAAATACAATGAAAATAAAAAGTTGATTAGTCAACATTTTTAGAAAAATATAAACTCTAAAATGGCTATTTTCAAATTTTTACCAAATTAAAAATATAATTATTTTAAAAAAAATAGAACTTGATTATCTTTATTATCTTTATCGTCGGAGATAATACAGTGAGTATATCTTAGTGGGACAAAATGTGTACAAAAAGAGCTGAAATTTCTGATGAGTGATAGTGGTACATTGTAGGTAGGAAGGTAGGATATGGACACAACAATAAATCATTGCTGATAAAATACAATTCTGAGTTTTAAAATTTGAGTCATCTTGTCATAATATACAATCAACTTTTTACTGCTTTACAGTGTTTTTAGTAGATATACTTATAGAAATTAAATATGTAGTCGGGTTGTTGTACCCACTATTTCCAAGTGGTGGTAGATATAAGTGCAATAAAAGCAATCTTTATGCTGAAAACTTGACAATTAATGAAATCTGATTATTTATGTATAAGAGTGATAATTGTATTGGTAGGTTTCAAAACTATAAATGAGTGGCTTTTTTCTTGTAAGTAATATCATATTATAAAATCTAATAATCTATGGTCTATTTTATATATATAAATTCTGGTATAAATAATACCAGAAGTTATTATAAATAGGTATGTTATACATTATTAAAAATAAAGATTTACAAGAGTTCACATATTTAAATGGAAGACACAGATTATATTGAGTAGATATGGTTTAGAGTGTAGGCAGATAGAGTGATAATGCTTGGAGGAGTCAATAAATTATAAACACTATCGTAATCTGCGGAAAGCTGTATATGACAATTTGAACTTTATATGATAACAAATAAAATTACTTAATTACGCTCTAAAAATTGTTTTATATATATAATTAAGTAAACAACTTCTTCTGTGTTAAGTTTTTAAATATTTTGGATTTGCCAAAAAAATGATATTTGAATAATTCAAAAAATATTATGCAAAATACATAATTTTTGATTAACATTCAAATTTCCATTTACTGCTTTACATTTACTCAATTCTGCTTAGTTTAGGCCCATTCAACCATTTCCCTTAGATCTAAGATACTTTGCTGTTGTCATCACTCTCACCTAGTCCTAGTTAACCTTAAAATCAACTTCTACAAAATTCTGTTTTGATGTTTAAATTAATAAATAAAAATACATTTGAATTTAAAACTTAAATATTAACAAATTACTACTTTTTTTTTTTTATCAAAAGTACAACTTATGACCCTAGAATAAATTATTCAAGTATTTTTTATTAGGCAAAACAATTTTATGATCTTAAGACCCAATAAAAACTATCAAAATGTTTTTAAAATTTACTACTTATAAAAAAGTCAATATAAGTATTTAATGAAAACTTCAGGTTTTTATAATTTCTTTGAACTGGATTATAAAAAAAATATATATCTAAAATAGTAAAAATGTTTCATACATTTGTTCATCTATAGGGTCCCCCTCTGGTTTTCCTTAATAATGATAACTGCTGAAAAATCAAAAAAATACTTCTCAATGCAAAAACTAGATTCAAAATTTTAAAAAAAAAGCTTTTTGTCATTTTTTGATTGGAGTAAGTTTTTGGTAGTAAAGTTGTTAACAAACAGATGAAAAAGAACACATAGTATAAAACCAATACATTCCTTACTGCACTCAAAATATAAAAATGTAAGATTAAAATTATTAAAAAACATTTCTAATGTCCCATACAATTTCAAATAATATTGTTAGTAAACATTTAAATAGTTATACAAATTGTTCATGGGTTATTAATTTATAATAATTGAAACAATTTTTTCCAGATGTATCATCCCAAGAACAAGAAGAGTTAATGATTAGAAAACTCAGACAGTGTTCAGTGCCTTTTGATTTTATGGACCCGATGGCTGAACTCAAGGGCAAGGAAATCAAACGTGATACACTCAATGAGTTGGTTGATTATGTATCAACCTCACGTGGGGTGTTAACAGAAAATATGTATCCAGAAATCATTAAAATGGTATATTTCAATATAACTACATCATTTTTACTTTATCATATTATGATAATTTATTTATTTATCAAAATATTTTTCTTAAGAGAATATCGTTTATAATATATGATTTATTTAATTGTTCATCTTTATGAACATAGTTGTTTTATTAAATCTAATATATAATTAAACAATTATCAACTATTTTCAGTGTTGTCCTTTTTTTTTTTTTTCAAAAGTTTTGTACTGTGATTTCATACTCTTTTTTTCTGTGATTTTTCATAGCAGGTAGATCAAATTTATTTTGGTACCTCAATTTAAATATTTTAATTGTGAATTACAATTATTGATGTAATTTACAATCTGGTCCATTGAATATTTTTTTTTTTTTTTAGTTAACTGCCAATATAATTTAAGTAAAAATAATAAAATTATTAATGTTTGAGAATTATACACATAATATAATATTAACTATGACATGATATTGGCTAAACTGGTATCAACTTAAAATTCAAGGTTAAATTATTCCATTTATTATTTTATTGAAAAATACATGGGTTATTGTATTAAGGTTTCGTTATTGCCAAACAAATTTAATTATTTGGCTGAAGAAAATATCTAATTTGCTATTGCTGATATGTATTTAAAATGTGATAATTTTAGTATAATATTAATCCTTATATTTCCTCTATGATATAATATTTAACTAGTTATTTAAAAAATATCAAATTTTAGTTTGTACAAATTCTACAAATATTTACTAATGACATACATTTTTGTTTATTTAGATCTCTTCAAATTTATTCAGAACACTGCCACCTAGTGATAACCCTGACTTTGATCCCGAAGAAGATGATCCTACCTTAGAAGCTTCATGGCCACATTTAACTGTAAATATAAATATTAAATAGTATGAATATGAATCTAAATCTTATATTTCATATTAATCAAACATTTTTTTTTATCTATTGCCTAAATATTTTTAAAATAAGATTTTTGTAAATTATAACTATTTTTTCAGTTTTAACTATTTAAAATCAAAAATTTATTTCATATAATCAAATTTGTATGTTTGGTAATTCAGTTTTTTATAAGATAAACTTCAGAATAAATTGATAAGTATTAAGTGTTATAAGGTATTATAACTCTATATAAAGGTTGATCAAGTTCCATTTGTCTCTATCAAGGAAATCGGTTAATATACATTTTGTCTATCTAGGAGATTTAGTCTCCAGAAATTATTGACTATAGAACATTGTGTTTTTGTCCCCGGTATTTGTGACAGATAGTCTATAGATGTGGTGACAGTTATGACTGTTATGAAAAAGTTGCTAGTTGTTTACATCTGTAATTAATTTACATACTTAAATTTGATGGCTATTTAAAAGGACCTTAAGTATAAACTGTTATACTGCATAATATCACAAAAATAATGAAGCTTTTGATATAGAAAAATAATGGCCCAAGTTTAAACTTTATATTATTTTATTATTTATTTAGATTTTATTAATGTAAAATACTACTGTAAACCAAATGTCTTACAGTCAATATTGTGGGGGAAAATCTGTTTATAGTGTTTTTCAGTGTATTTTATCTTCCAGATAGGTCTTTGACAAATATAATTATTCTGGTGAAATTTATATTGATCGAAAGTAGAAATATTTTGTATTGTGGAACAAGTTATACTGTTCTATTTAATTATGATAAAATTATTAAGTTTTATGATAATACATATTATTTTGATTTGTGTTGTGTTGTTATTGTGATTAATTTACACTTAACTATATTATGTGTTTTTAAGCTATACAAAGTTAAAGATAAAACTATAAGTTATGAATAATAAAGTGTAAATACATTCATTGTTAATTTTAATATCATACTGAAAAAAAAACTCCATACATTTTTCTTTTAGCATAAAAGCTATTTTTAAAATATGTATAGAAAAACCACCTTTGGAAACCTATGTGAAATTTGATGGTGGAATTATTTAGCCACTTATATGCACCAAAATTTGAAGGTCAACTTTTGATATTCTAAATCTGTCTCTGGAATCATGATCATTCAAAATATCATATGGGTAATACCCATTTGTTGGATTGTGTTCTGAAAAAAATGTTGAATTAGTAAATTTGTAAATTGGTATTTTAATCCCTAATATTTTTATGTAGTACACTAATTTCATTGATATATTTGTGACTTATCCAGAAAACTATGC
The DNA here is from genome assembly GCA_902439185.1 of Cinara cedri. Taxonomy (NCBI): domain Eukaryota; kingdom Metazoa; phylum Arthropoda; class Insecta; order Hemiptera; family Aphididae; genus Cinara; species Cinara cedri. The sequence continues at coordinate 29,967 of CABPRJ010000563.1, forward strand.
TAATAAATTTATTTTTATTTTTAATTCTGGTCAAATATTTTTCAAATTATGAAATTTCATTATATATATAGGGTAATTTTTTATTGTTAACACATAATCTTGGAATGTATTAATTTTTATTCAGAATCTGTTTAGTAGAAAATTTAAGAAACAAACTCTTCTACAATTTTATATTTACATTATTTTTGCACCCTAAATTTTGGTGGTGAAATGACTTGATTTACAAAGAATAACCTGTATTAAAAATCCCAAAATAGATGGAATATTAACTAAAATACATTGGTGTTGAAATTTTTAAGTTTTGTCAATCCATTGACAAGACATTCGACTTTTAAGGTTGGGTGAGGGGAGTAGTTGAGCATCACTCAAAATATGATGCACCACAAATTATGTCTCTGTGCCACTTGTTGAAAGTTATCAGATATTGCAATGCATCATAAATTGCCCTAATTCAGTGTTGTGTTTTGGTATTTTCATTTTGCGGTATTGCTGAATATTTAAATGATTTCATCCTAATCTAATTGAGTTTTGAGATGATCTCTTTCATGTACAAATTGCAAAATTTTAAAATTGTTCCATTGTTCTTAAGTATTGAATCTACAATAGTTAGAAAAACTAATTTCACATAATGAAAAAAGTGATAATATTGGGAATCAAATATTTGGTCAACACTTTATAAAAGTAATAACAGCTGACTGAATTTGTCAGCCTGACCAATCTACTCTTAAAGTCCTTAGAGTAAAAATATTAATGCATTTAAAATTACAACTACATTTAGATAATTAAATTACTAAATAAACAAAATACATTTTAATTAAATTTAACCAGAAGATAAATAATGCTACTAAACTAATAAAATTACTATTTATTTAGAGAGTAAACAATATTGGAGGTAAATAATTGAAGGATCTAAACAGGTACTCTGTAAAATATTGTTTGTTTATTTTATATAAATATTATTAGGTGGTAGTACAAAACAATAACATTTGAGTCTCTATTTTCCACACTAATTGGGATCATGTATATAATCAAACTATTGAACATGCAATTGCTTGTATATAATCAGGATAATATTGTGTAATAAAATATTTTTTAATAAAAATAAAAGATTCATTATGTAGGAATGCGTTTTTCATTATGTAACTAATTAAAGTAACTTACTGTTCAATCTGTTGATCAAGTTCAGAACTTTTGAAACATATATCTTGCTTAATTTTGAATCCCATATCAATTATATTATTGACAAAGTTGTATGTTTTGTGGGTTTTTTTAGGAGGAGAGGACACTCGTCAAATTTTAGTTAACCAGTTGTACCCATATGTTTTATAATGTATTAGTCCACACAGTTCTTAAGTGTGTTGGTAACTGTTGTTTGGTATATATAGCAAATGATCAGGCCCATACCTACTACTTAAGGCCTATTTAGATTTCTCTAAACATGTTTTGCTTGTTGAGGGGTGTAAGCAATTTAGTTATGGTTTTATTCAATAATTGATTGAGAGTCAAGTTATAACACTGTGACTACTTGAGTAGTTAAATTTTAAAATTTCTAACTAAGTTAACAAGTAAGATAAATTGATAATTTAAATGTTAACATTTTTCAAATTTTTAGGTGTATAAATTGTTATTTTCTTTTAAATTTTGAACTGATGAAAATACATTTTTATTTTTTGAGTTAGACTAAGTACATAAAATATAAATTGGGTGTCCCTCAATGTAGGTTAATAATTGACCAAAAAAAAATTAAAAAATACCAGTTAAATTTTTTTATCAAGTTTAATTTTTTGTAAGTACAATATGTTAAATTACTTTAATGGTATTAATCATTCAGTGATCCATAAAACAGTAAGTTCTTACCATTTTGATTGTTTTTTTAATTTTATTTTGTTTCTGGACAAAAAAATACAAACTGATAAGAGTGGTGCTTACTATAGTTTTCAAGTGCACCACATCACTATTTATACACTATTTACTTAAATACTTGAACTTTAGCATTGAAAATAAAAACACTAATTTTTTTATTAATTAGATACTAAATAACTGTAATAATTGTAATTTTTGATTTACAGCTTGTTTATGAATTATTTTTACGTTTTTTGGAATCGCCAGATTTTCAACCTGCTATTGGGAAAAAAGTTATTGATCAGAAGTTTGTGTTGCAGGTAAAAACAACTTATTTAATTATTGTGATATAATTAAATTTGTATTTCAGTAATATAAAATTTTATAGTTATATTTAATAATGGGAATATTAAAAAAAAAAAAAAATTATAATATTTTAACCTTAATCGTGGTTTATTTTCCTTTTTAGCTTCTAGAATTATTTGATACAGAGGATCCCCGTGAGAGGGATTTTCTCAAGACTGTACTACATCGCATTTATGGAAAATTCCTGGGTCTGCGTGCTTTTATTCGCAAGCAAATCAACAATATATTTTTAAGGTTAATATAATAGCATTTTTATCTTTAACTGTCTTAATTTAGTATTGGGTTATTTTTTTTAGGTTCATTTATGAAACTGAACATTTTAATGGTGTTGGTGAACTCTTGGAAATTTTAGGAAGGTTGTATAAATATATTTAATTTTTTAATTTGCTATAAATATATATGTTGGTAAATTTCTGAACAAATGTTTTTATTTAAGCATTATAAATGGATTTGCACTCCCTTTGAAGAATGAACATAAACAGTTTCTGGTCAAAGTGCTCATACCTTTGCACAAAGTCAAATGTTTAAGTCTGTATCATGCACAATTAGCATATTGTGTTGTTCAGTTCATTGAAAAAGACAGCACTTTAACAGAGTCTGTTATTCGTGGGCTACTTAAGTATTGGCCAAAAACTTGTAGTCTCAAAGAGGTAAATTAATAGTTTGAATAATATATTTGCTTTTAACTTTTATAATATATTTATGTTTTACAGGTCATGTTCCTTGGGGAAATGGAAGAAATCCTTGATGTGGTTGAACCATTACAATTTCAAAAAATTGAATCTCCCCTTTTCAGACAGATCGCTCGCTGTGTATCCAGCTCTCATTTTCAAGTACTTCTGTTCTTCAAGTTTATTTTATTACACTAGTATTTAGGTTTTTTTTATTATTATTATTTATTGATAACCTTTATTAGTTTAATCATGCAGTGGATTTATTTTTGGTCAAAAATGTTTGGGGCAGTTAATGTGAACAAAAATTCCATGCAGAAACTTTATAGATGGAATAAACAATTATAGGGGCACAACAGTAGTTGTGTATTATATTTTGTGCTTTATTGTCACTTAATTTAAGTTTTATTAATGTTTTTAGTTGAAAAGGACATCACACTGACATCTATTGTCATCTAGTTAAAGATAAGAAGATAAAATGTATCTTGGTGTTGATTTTTTTTCAATATTTTTATTTTTAAAGGAGATATGAGTATGTGAAATATCACAAATTAAAAATAATTTTATCATGTTTAAAATTAGAATATTGAAAAAAATATCAACGTTAGGGTACATATAGGCTGTCCTATGAATATATACCCCTTGAATATCCCTGGAAATAATAAAGATAATTACTTTCAAGGATGAAGACTACAAATATTTATATTTGATTATTTTTTTTTTTATTATTAAAAAAATAACTTATATTTTTGGGAAATAATTAAATGAAGTTAAAAATAAAAAAAATTTAACATAAATATTTGTAGTGTAAGTAATAAAAAAAAGAAAAGGAATTTGATTATCTTCATTATTTCTTGAGATTCAAGGGGTATATATATTTTGTGGGTCAGCCTGTATAATCTTCTTACCTTTATGTTGGGTAATAAATTAGTTTGCTTTAAAATCAAAATTAACTGCACAGCATTTGTCCTACAAACCAAAATTTGCTATTTCCTGCCTTTGTAAGACTGAGACAATTAATGTGGGTGTAGAGGTTTCTTATTATTATTATGGGATAGTGTTTATTCCTTCAGAGAATATTTCCATTTTTTTTTATTACTTTTCAGGTGGCTGAAAGAGCATTATATTTTTGGAACAATGAATATATTATGAGTCTTATCGAAGAAAATAATCAGACAATAATGCCTATTATGTTTCCTGCTCTATACCGGATCAGTAAGGAACATTGGAACCAAACTATTGTTGCTTTGGTTTATAATGTACTGAAAACTTTCATGGAAATGAACAGTCAATTATTTGATGAATTAACAGCAAGTTATAAATCTGAAAGACAAAAGTAAATACCTAGCAATGTGTTACTATTTTATACTTCTGAGTAATCAACTATTGTATTTTATTATTTTTTAGGGAGAAAAAAAGGCAAACAGAAAGGGAAGAATTATGGGAACGGTTGGAAAAACTTCAAGCTACTTATCTTCGTACCAAGCCAGTGACAGGATCATTGATTTTAGTAGACAATAATAATAAGTCTAGTAGTAAAAGTAGTATAGATTCTGTACCAATTACAGCCCAACAACAGTAATATATGTGGTAATCATTATTTGTCATTTGTGTGCATGTTATATATAAAAATACATAATATATACACATACACACATTTATATATATATATAAATTAGTTATACTGAAATAAAGATTGAAATATTATAATTTAGAACTGCAGCAGTTAAGAATAATAATAATATTTATAATAAGATTAACAAACAGTGTTATTATTGGTGCGCACATGCTGCTGTAGTTGTAAGTATGTGTATATTTTATTTACAATTTATTTATTTGTTATTATGTGAATATTATGTATTCATTAAAATTGTGTAAAAAAAAGTTATCATTTGTTAAAACAAATTAATAGCAATAGTGTTATTTATTCAAATGTTCTGTGAATATTTATTAATTTGTATGAGGACTTGATGAAAAACATTTTCTATTTGTATAAATGTGCTAGTTAATTTATTTACATGCACTAGAATATATGAAATGTATACTATGTGATTTAATCAATTTATTCAAAAGTATGATGTAATCATGGCTATTACTTTATTATTCGATATTAAACAATAATTTTACTATAACCAATATATTGTAAACACACATTACAAATGCAAATTGTATTATTGAAATTTATGTTAGATTTAAAACAATATTCTAAAATGTAAATTACATTAGATTTAACCTCTTCACTATGTAAGCATGTGCGTATGTAAATAATATTAGGTTTATTAAAAATTAAAGTTGTTATTTTCTAATAATTATATACCTATAAATATATACATGATATATTTATATGTATTTATAATTTATTATATAAGTCCCAACTGTTAAGTAGTAGTTGTAGTAGGTAGTAGTATAAATATCAAGGACGTTTATTATATGATAACATTAGAAATATAACATAATATGAAATATTTAAAGATGTACAAAGATACTTAATAGTTATTGCACACATTGAATTGTAAATAATCTAAATTATAAAATCACAGCAGTGTAGTTTTATTAAAAAAGTATTCTCTGATGTCTTATTGTATGTCTGCAATTTGTTCTATTACTAAATTTTTTTTTCATTGTGAGTTGTTTTGAAATAAAATAATTGTTTAACCAATACCCCAGTTTAGTGTTTATGCCTAAATATTATATGCCTTGTATTTACTTCTAGTTTACTAATACTAGTACTATGTTACTACAACTACTACAACTGTACTATTACTACTACTAACACTACTACCTACTACTAACACTACTACTATTACAACTACTATTATACCATTATTATTAATTATTATAAATATACATATACAAAATAAATGAATGTTTAATTTTTTGTGCGCAATAGTCTATATAGTTCGTAAATTAATATTATAACGAAATTATTTATTGTTGTTTAAGTGGGCATGCTCGTTATAATATAATATTAAGTGTACAAAACTGATTATTTAAATTTTAAAAGACAATGAAAACTCATACTATAGATAGATAACACACATTTATACATACACATATTGTGTTTGTGGATTTGTTAAAATAAAAAAAACATTTAACTATTTAATATAGTTACATATTATATAAACACAAGGAAAATGCACACAATTATTCTATATTATTTTATAATTAACTATCATTAGGAAAATTATAATTATTATTGTAATTATAAAAATTATAAAATACTATAAAAAAAAATTTTATTAACTTTTTTTATTATTATTTTGACATATATCTGTAAATTTATTATTTAAAGATGTTAAAATGTATTACAATTTCAATTACTTTGACTTATTAATCATTCTTGATTTTGAGAAAAAATTATTAGTCAGAAGTTACCCATAAAGTTTGTTCATAATACAAAATAAACAAACTGTATATTTCAACTCAGTGACAACACTATAATTTTTATTTTAGATTACAATTTTATTTGCTTTGCTATAGATGGTATTGAAGATGCTAGGGTGTAAATTTAAATTAATTTAATACTAAGTGCAATGATAAATGATTGTGGTTTTTTTTTTCATATTTCTAATAGTACCTACAAGGAATTGGTATCTAGTTAAATTAGTGAAAATACAATTTTAAATGCATTTATTCTAATCAAGTCTAATACTATCTTTATAAAGTTAATTTTATAATGATGTAAGCTTTTAAACTTAATTGATTTAGAGATATCAAAAAGAACATTTGTTTGTAATTTGTCATAAAATTAGTGTTAACACTATATTATTTGTTGTGAAATGTTTTGAATACTGATTTATGGAGGTTTAATCCTTCATAAGTTTTCTCAACAACATTTAGTGCTTTAAGAAATTTTTTCATACAAGCCATTGGGTTATGTTCAGAAAAGCCCTTAATAGTACTTCGCCTTTTACAATTTTACCTCCGATATATATTTATATTGATTCTATAAATATAAGATTTATACATCAAAAATGGAGGTTTTTTTTTATTACTTTTAATGTACCATTTTATAAAAAAATATATACATATATTAAAACTACAATATTATACCAGGTGATTCATTTATAAGTGGGTATACTCATTATCTTGGAAGGTATTAATTTTTTTCAAAATTTGTTTTCTAAAACATTCAAGAAACAAGCAGCTTTACAATTTTACATTTATATTATTTTTTGTCACCATTTTTTAGGGTAAAACCAATTACTTAAGATTTAGAAAATAGAAATATAGAATGTACACCATATTTATAATTGTGGTGCGATTCTATCAAGTTGGATGTCCAATGACTACAAAAAAATGTCGGTTTCGTCAACACAAGCAAATTATAACCACAAAAAAAACGTCCATGAGTGGTCCATGAAAATTTAGCCCAATTCTCACAAAATGATGGTAAATGAGGGTTACATTAATTTCTGTAAAAATCCAAGTTATGATACAGTAATAATTAGTACAGTACACTAAACTTTTTTTTCTCAATAATCAAAATATAATAGATAACTGTAAACCACAGTGTGAACATTGTGACCAGTAAAATCAAAAGTTGATTTTCTACTCCACGGTATTTGTGGTATCGTCTTAGTTGACACGATCATATTTTTACCACACTTTGATAAACCAATCAGAAGAAATTATTTTACACGACATGGGCAGTTGTGAACTTTGCTTAATGCATGATCTATAAAGGCCTCTAAAAACTATAAAGGGGAGTCCTCAATTCACCGAGTCGTTTCGTATGAAATATTCTTTTCTGATTGGGTCTTATCATGATAGACATATTTTAATCGCATCTACCAAGCCGTCTTACTGCCGATACCGCAGAGTTGAATAGGAGTTATTTATAAATTCAACTTTTGGACGTGCTGGTTAAAGCTGGTAACGCCATTATCGTGTTTTCATTTTATTAATAAATTTAATTAGTATTTAAATTTTCATGTTTTTATAACTTAAAATATAACTTAAATATGATTTAATATTAAATTTTAATACTAGTTTAAATTTAATCTCAACTTTGTGAAGGTAAATAATATCTTATGTTATGTAAACATAAAATGTAAATTTTTTTAGGGACAGATATGCACTTATATGCACAGATAAGAAAAAAGTTTGTTGTATTAAACACTTCACACAACTGTACTTATGATATAAAATCACAAATTAGTACTAGTAAGTACAATACTAAGTAGGTAATTTTAATGTAGGTTGTATCATTGATTTTAAAATCAATACCTAGTTGTGGAACCAGTAGTCAGTACCTACTAGTAGTCAGTAGAACGTAACTATTAAAAATAGCAATATTGTATAATTAATTAAAATTAAGTAAAATAATTTTGGTGTTTTTATTATTATTATTATAGGCCGTTCGGTCACAGCCTTTTGATGGAAAGATGTACACGTGTGTGAGATCTAAAAGTGGTTTTTTTATTAGAATTAAAACAATACACGGTTGACAAATTATATCTACAAGTGAAAAACCTGTGATACCAGCCCCGGGCCAAGACTTAGTTGTAGTTATCAAGTATAAATACATTAAAGAAATGACTGGACGGGTTGGTGTCGAGATGAGGGTGCTGCTCCTTCTCGTGCTTCGGTGGTGGTGTAGCTTTCTTGACTCCTGACTGAGTTCAATTCCTCCTCAGTGATGATTCCGGTTTCCTTATTTATGGTTGTCGCCACGGTCGGGGCCTAGGTGGTGGTGGACGATGCCGCCGTTGTATACTGGTGGCACGTCGTCCGTACTCGGACACTCTCTTTGGCCCATGAACACGTATCATCTGTTGTTGCATGAGAACGTCGTCGGTTTACCACACCTGTATTACATGTGAAGGACAGAGTCCGTAACAATATTAATAAAGTGTATACTGTTTAGGTAAAAATCCAATGACATCGCCTTTTTTGACAGAATATAGTATAAATAATAAAAAACCTAAAGAAAGTGTAGAGACGGTGAATTATCGATGGCAAAATAATAATAAATATTCATAATTAATATAACGTAATAATAACATATTTTTAGAAAAATGTGCGATAATAATTACCGCGCATTTTTGGCAAATGGTAAATTAATAGTGATAGTGAGTGATAATGTTGGTTAATGATAGAATGACAAGTATAAATTATTTCGTGCAATCAAAAAGGAATGTGTCATGTTTAAAACACAAGAAACGAAACGAAACGACACGGTGAATTGAGGACTTCCTTGTATACGTCTCTGCGTAGTGCGTCATGATAATGAAAAAAAAAAAAAAACTTATGAATAAACAGTGTGTCATATCTAAGTGATAAATACAATTTTCGTTACGTTGGTATGTCACGTGCCTCCAAACAATTATGTCCTATAGAGTTACACCCCCCAATGGCATTATCCATTGTATATGATCTAAGGTACCCATAAGCATTTTAAAGTAATCTATTCCATAATCAAAAGTCTATGGTTGTTACTGTCTCATTGTTTTTAATTTGTAATTTTTTCTAATAATTGAATTTCTATATTTATGTAAACTATATTCTCTTAGTTAGTTTTCAATCGAACGATGGCAAAGAAGTATCGATTCGCCGTGGGTAAGTGTATGGAATCTATCACTTATATTGCTACGAGTATAATTTATAATTATTCACAAGGTTTTCAACATAGATAATTCACAAGAATATATTTAGACAATGTTGTCTTGAACTTAATGAGTTAAAATTATCGTTTCGTTTATTTCGCTGTACAGTTTTATCATACAGTGGAAAATTCTAATCAGCTTATGGTGGAATTGTATTTGTATATAATGCATTCAAATGATTCGATATTTTGACCAATAATAGATTTGGGTTAGATAAAGACGTTTGTCAATCAACATTGTTGTTGAAACTCATATCTACGTCTTGTCAAATTAATTTCTATTTTCTCTATAATTTGAATTGCAATTAAAAAATTATTAAACTATTTTTATTCGTACTTTTCGATTGTCAAATGATATTAAAAGAATTCAAAATATGTCCTTTTTTCATAATAAGATATATTTAGTATTTTTATTCAATTTTAAATTGTACTGTATGCAATGGTTTAATACTTTTAAGTAGATTTTTTAAATGTGTAGGTATAGTTAAGTTGTGTAGAAAATTTGATGATAATATTATTTGTTTTAATTAGGTGATAGTTTGTTGTGTTACCATGGACCAATGTTGTATGAAGCAAAATGTTTGGAACGGAAGAAAACTGATGGAAAAGCACAATATTTTGTGCATTATAAAGGTTGGAACAGAAAGTGGGAAGAATGGGTGGATGGCGATCGAGCATTACCAGTGAATGATGCCAATATGAGCAAAATGGCATCATTAAAAGAAATATAGTAAATAATTTGAAATAAATTACTACCTTTATAAGGTTCTTGTTTGTTATAGCTTTCGCCACCATTATAAATGTATTTGCTACCATGCAGTTTTGTTAACAAATCGGGAGTTTTTTTAGTTAGTAGTTCGATGAGCTTACACCTAAGATGGCTAGTGAAACGAGCTAAGGTTATATCATACCATGTGTATCATAACTAAATTGGGTGGGACAATATCAAACAAGTATCTTTTATAATTAGGAAATATAATTTATTAAATACATTTATTTCAATTTTCAATATATAGTTTACACTCAAAAAAAGGGGCAACAAAACGGTCAAGTACTACCATTGTTAAAGAAGAAACGGTTCAAAATACCCAGAAAAATACTACACCCACCGCAAAAAAAAGAAAATCTAAAATTTCTGAAATTCCATCTCCACAAGAATCCAAACCAAAAAAACGAGGTAATTTATATTTTACTGAACATTTATTTTATTTTATTTTAATTATTTAACATAACAATTTGTTCCACTTAGGTCGTCGTCCTTCAAAAATTAGTATTGAAATAACTGAAGAAAGAAAAACCTCTGAAACACCTGAAGTAAATGACCCTAATAATATAGAGGCAACTGAAGAAATTGATGAAACTGAAGAAATTGATGAAACTGAAGAAATAGACGAAACTGAAGAAGTAGATGAAAGATCTTATGAATATATTGATAGTGATGAAGAAATTTATGAAACCAACCAGATATATGAATCTGACGAGTATATGTGGATTGAAGAAAATGATTTAATTAAAAATGTGGATGAATCTGATGTAGATGATAAAAGTGACAGAGAACCAACTGATATAAAAATAAATTATGAGTTGTTTTCAGAATTAATGGGAATGAGGGAGGTAATTTCTGTATTTAACAAAAGACCTTCAGAGACAAGAATAATACCAAAAATAACTATGCCAAATGATTTAAAAAAATTACTCGTCACAGACCATGTCTTTATTAAACAAAGTAATAAAGTATGTATTGATAATTAATATACTTTTCAAGTGTATAATTGTGTTTACTTTTTGTTAGGTATTACAATTTCCAAAAAATTGTACTGTTGAAAGATTATTACGTAGCTATGTATGTAGGAAAATAAATGAAAAGCAGCCAATAAGGTAATAATTTGGTTTTGTTAGTACAGTGGTCCCAAAATTTTTTAGGGCATAGTGCCCTTATTAGGTTTAAATTTAGCTGTATATAATCACCTATAACAGTATCAACTTTTTTTTCTCTAAAAAAAAAAAAAAATTATTTTAGGGAAAATGCATTGCTAATGAGTCTAACATTGATTCAATATTTCAATCTACTAATTCATGATAAATTGTTGTACACTGAAGAATTACAATATGGATTACACAAAAAGGTAATTTATTTTTTGTATTCTAAACACATTTTTTTAGTATTTCTCTAATACTTTATAATATTACTGATTATTAAATAATATTTTATTAATTTTAATCTTTATTTTTAGTAGGACAGCTGTCTACAATTCTACTAGTTTTTCTCTCAATTTTGAGGTTTTTGGTTAATTTACATTGTTATACTATTAACTGGATACTAAATATATAGTTTTTATGAAGTTGGATACACAATACAGGGTGTTTCATGAAGATACACCCATTGTAATATCCCCGGAGATAATAAAGATAATCAAATTCTGTATTTTATTTTTTTTTATATTACTTACAGGGATAAGGACTACAAATATTTATAAATATTAAATATATATTTATATTCTAATTAATTTTTAATTTTATTATTTTTGAAATATTAACTTTTTAATTTCATTAAATTTGTTATTTTTAATAATTATTAAAGTTCAGAGGAAAGTACCTATAATATTAATTAGAAGGCTATAATTTTATTCTCCAATTGATTATTATAACTCATTGACTATTCACTTATTTTCTCTGTACTTCAAAAAATTATTAAAATTCACGAATTTAATGAAAATAAAAAGTTGACACATACAATTTTTCAGATGAATGAACTCAAATTTAACCTCAAATATTTCAAAAATATTAAAACAAATAAAAAAATTAATTGAGATATAAATATTTATAGTCATTGTCCCAGTGAGTAATATATATATATATAAAAAAACAGTATTTGATTATCTTCATTATCTGAGGGGATATTACAATGGGTATAATATCTTCATGAGACTTCCTGATAAGTATGATAAACTTGTATCAAATATTGTTAATTTATTTTTTATTAAATTAAGGTAAATGGTGATGAATTATTTTCAAATATTCTAATTTTTGCTTACATATCTGATGTTCCTGAAAAGATCTAAAATGATGATTTTATTTGATTTAAATATCTAATTACATTATTAAACTAATGAATTTATTGTGAAATTGTTGGATTAATTAAGCAAAAATGTATTTATAGATTGCATGTTCTCTGTAATCTAAAAATGTATGAAAAGGCTAAGTATTTTAAAATATGACTTCTAGTAAAATTTTTTTTTATTTGGAACCTAGTAAGGAATGTATTGATTTATTATGTTTAATTAATTTTTTTATACTGTGTAAAACATTTCTACTAGACATCTTGCTTCAATATATTGAGTGTAACATCTTTTCTGAAAGAATATTTTATCTAGTTCATATTTTAGGGATGCCATTTTTGATTTTCAAAGGGGTTTTTATAATAATTGAAAAATAAGTAAGGATAAACAGACTAATATTTACAGCAACAATTTCTATTTTCTAATTTATATTTTTGTAAAATATTTTTACTAAAAATTTTGCTTTAATCAAAAAATAATAAGAGACCATTTTTATTGCATTTTGGATCTTGTTGCTCAAGAAGAAAGTTGATTTTCCAAGCAGTTTTCATAATTGGGGAAAAAAACAAAATGAAAACTGTTAAATTTATAACATTACTATTTCATTATATTAAATATTTACACTATATTTTATACTGGAAATATTGCTTCATTAAAACAAATTACATGAGATCATTGTTGTTGCATTTTTAATTTAGTTGGTGCCTAAAAGTCTTTGATTTTAAAATAATTGAGCAAAAAAAAAAAATGAGTAGAAAACCTATGCTAATAATGCTTTTATTATTTTCAAATTTGTTTTTGTTGTAATTTAGTTAAAAATATTGTACAGAGTGTTTCTCTAAGCGCGCTTCTTTTGGTTAAATTTTGCCTATTTTCAAATTCTGATTTTTGGAATTTTTAAATGTAGCCAATATTTTTAAATACTTAGAATTTTCACAATATTTAAGAAGTAACCTGTAGTGATACCAACTTTGGTTTTTGAAGTGAGAACCTACATTTAAAATTCCATAAATAGAGTATTATTTTAAATACATTTTGGTGATAAAATTTTTTAATTATGTTAATCCATTGACAAATATTTCACATTTAAATTTAGGTAAGGGGAGAGTAGTAGAGCACTACAGTATGCCCCCACACAAATCATACTTCACTGTTCTCCCTATATTAAAACTTAAAAGTGGAATATCTCATTAAGGGATTCACAGATATTAAAAATGTTCAAATCAAAATTTATTTAAAGTAATACTCTATTTATAGTGTATTTATGGAATTTTTAATATAGGTTCTAATTTGAAAAACTAAAGTTGGTATTGCCATAGGGATATTCCTTGAATGTAATAAAAAATTTAAGTATTCAATAATATTAGCTTTAACTACAATTACAAATTTTAAAAATCAGAATTTGAATACATGCAAAATTTAATCAAAAAAATGAAGTGATCATGCTAAATCATGCTGTACATATATAATGAATTATCCTGCTTTTCCAACTTCTCACCTGCAACAGTGCACAGCCCATCATGCAAATTATGTTCTTCATTTTTTTTTTTTAATACTGAAATAATTATTTTGTTTTTAAAGTTTGAAAATTTATTAATGCCAGCAGTTTCATTTCCAATTTATACTACATATAGTTTTAATTTATTCAAATGTATACATTTATTTTGTATTGTTTGTTATAAAAAAAACTTGAATAATAGTTTCATTTAAATTGTGTCTAATTCAGTCAAATTTGGAATTAGAATACAAGTTAATACATCAAAATTAATTCACAAAGTTTGACAAATTTGAGTATGATATTAAAATTAGGGGTTCCCATTTAAAACAAGTGAAGCTGTGATTCCCATTGGGGAAATATACAGATTAAACAAATTTTTAACCCAATAGTCTAGTTTTTTTTATATCATTAACAGAATTCAAAAGTAAGTATATAGTATCCAGATATGTGGTCTATGTTTCTGTGAACATGATGAACTATATCAGTGGTGTAGCAAATTATGGTTTTCAGAAATGGCTGTTTTTGAATTGTATAGGATAGGTTTTTTGTGAAATTTAAATGATTAATAAGAAGGATATGTTGCTGATGTGTAGCTATATTATAATGGCTATGGATATTGTTTAAATTGCTGGATTGGGGTGGTCAGTGGTTGTAAAAAAATGATTTGCTATAATGATATTAACTAAAGTTTGTAACGCCACTGAACTTTATAAATAATTTTTGATTACATTTTATTTTATTTGTATTGTTATAGGCTGAAAATCATTTATCTACAAAAATTCAAAGAGGATCAATAGAAGAAATATTTAATAATATATTGGTTCCTAAAGGCGTATATTGGCATCATATATATCATCCGATATATCTTCTAAGATTATTAAGTATGTTAAACTTATATGTATCTTCTTACACATAATTTTTTATAATTATGAGTAGGGACTTCATACCCTAAATAACTAAATAAATTTATGTCCTATACATTTATTAAAGAATCTCTAAAAATAAGCAAAACATTATTAATGGACTCTTTTAAATATTTTATTTCCCCAGTAAAAAACCAAAAAAATGTATTAAACAAAAATCTTTGTACTAGTTATGAATGATATCAGTGGAGAATGAGGAATAAGAAAAATGCAGAGCTTGAGTTGTTCTTAACTACAATTATAATGGATGTGATAAAGAGTGAAGACTCCAATAGTTTAAGGAGTCCTAAACAAGGCTTGGCCAAATTATCTTATCTCAGATGTATGTGGGAATAAAAAATGAAGAGGATGTGTAACATAGAATTAAGTATGATTGGGTAAAGTGGAGAGAAGTGGCAGATGTTTTGTGACAAGTAAATTCCAATGAGACTTATATAAATTCTACAAGTGTTGTGGGACTGACTATATTGTATTTGAAATTAAGGACTAGGGTAGCTGATCCCAACATTATAGGGATGAAGTGAAAGAGAAGAGATTTTATAATTTTTTATCAACTATTTAATATTTCATCCAGTATGTGATTTACATAATATACCTTAATTATGTTGTATAACTATTAGAAAATTAAGAAAAATAATTTAATTTATTATAATAATATTTTGCTATCATTTTTCAGTGGACATTCCAAAGTATTTTGTAAAGTGCACGAATTTTACTAATGCTAACTTAGCAAGGATTGTTTCTGAGATTGAAGATTTTTTGATGTAAGTATCAACTTAGTACTTGTATACTGTATAGTGTAAAAATCAAAAATTACCAAATGGTAAACTGCAAACTAGACATTTATCAATCATAAATGACCTAGTTTATTAAACAATTAGTTTCTGAATGAACAGCAATATGCAATGAATTAGTATATTTTATATAATCAACAAATATTCAGAATGTTCAATTAATGAAAAATTATGCATCTATAACTATAGTTATGCTTGTAAATGAGTAAATATGTTTTCTCGTTCTAGATGTACTGAATAATAATATATTACACATTTTTTTTAAAAAATTAAGTGGTGTTGAATGACCAATGAATTGTTTAATATCTATTGTTCAATAGTTCAATAAATTTAATAAACATATATCCTTTTCATATATCATTAAATGATCTATTTCTATTAAATAAATGACGAACTAACAAACTTGTTCATATAAAAAAATGAATTGATGGACAATCTTGATGAGTCCTCATTTTTGTCAATAAAATTGGTTATGAGAAATAAAAAAAGTCTTCGAGTCATTAATGGACTACAGCAATTTGGAATGCTTATCGTTTTTGCTGGGACCATATTATTTTGTCCATTATATACAGGTATCTGTTAAGACAAGTTTCACTGAACATACAATTCATCTCTGTATCCTACTATCCCTACTTCTCCACTACAACCCACCCATCCTGTAAAGTGTTTGTTTTTCTTTAGCTATATATTGTTAAATATTATTATATTATTGCATTGTTTAATATTTATTTTTCAGGTTTGCTAAAGAATTTATTCATAGATATTTTTGCGAAAAGAAGTATATAGATATGTCTTGAACATATTTATTTAAAAGTATGAAGTCTAGTTCAAGCTTAAAACTATTAATTTAAGTAGTTAATATAAAAATAGTTTTATTTAT
>CABPRJ010000564.1:0-40863 GCA_902439185.1 Cinara cedri
ATTTCTTGGAATCGAGGGTTGGTTCTTACAAAAACCCCATGCTCTGAAATTTTATTGAAGTTATATTAACGATGCCTATACCTTTTCTTTTTTAGAATATGATAAATGTTTCTACCTGTAGGACGTGCCCATCGAATACTTACCTTAAACGCATTGTATTGCATATATACCCTGCAGCAGTTAACTGTGTAAATCAAAAAGATCGGCGTCGGCCAGTCGCGTAGAAAAAAAAGGGACAAAAATAATATGTGCATATACCAAGATACGATCACAATATCACAACACGTACACATAATGTATACGATATTATCTTCTGAAAAAAAAAACAGGTTTTGTCCTTCGGTCGGTTGAAGAGCCGGGATTGTAAAAATCTGTGTAAAGAACACATGCAGTTCATCCTTAGTCATTTTCGTGGCGTCGGCGGACTTAGGGGAGGGAGGATGGCAGCACCGACAATACGACTAAACGCACGAATTCCTTTCAATAATATTATAAATTATCCGTGAACATTAGAACTCCGTCGCCATAATATTTAATCAAATTTTTTCCCCATCACACCATCACATGGCTTGTTCTCGTTATGAAGTTTTCCATACTGTTCCCATAATATTTCAACAATTATCACATCAGACTAGAAATTATTCAAATTTGAACTCTAGAGATTTTAATGTTTAGCAGATTATTATGGCAAATATTGTGCGATGAGAAAATTCTCCCTAATATAAACTTTTGGCTTTTTAATTAAAGCGTGTGTAGCAATTGTTTAAAATATAAAAACAGTCGACGAGGTGTCCGTCTGGAGCTTGAAAGTTTGGCGCTACTTTGTAGCAGTACAAAAAATAGGAAAAATAAAAAGGGGGAAAATGAAAGTGTTAAGAGAAAAAAATATAAAGTTGTGGTAGGGTGAGATATTAGTAGATTAAGAAACTAAGTATAGTAATAGGAGAAAAAAATATTTAAAATGATAGGATATTACGTATAAGTACCTACAAAGAATAAAATATAGAGGAGTAGGTATTGTTATGAACTCTTGGTTTCTTAGATAGGTTTAAGGACTAATAGTTAGTAATAAGAATATTGTGTAAATTATAATTTATATATATTGTACAGGCAAAAGGAATGCGCTGAGTTAACCCTTTTTGCCTATCCGGCTGTTCGTACGACGTCAAGAACGACGTACGACGGTAGTCGGGATATAGTAGAGCATTTGGCAGAACCTCCATAAATCTTTTTTTTTCTATTTGTAATAACAGTTAATTTCTTAACTTTAAAATATAGTAGTAATATTATTCAATAATACGAGTGTTCACTTAATTTATTTATTTGTTGTCGACTGTCAAATCAGTCCATAACAGTACAAAAATGTACCTATTTAATATGAAATAAGTGATCTAGTTTTTGAATAAGTTTAAATAAGCCAAAAAAAGGCTCAATCATAAAAAAAAAATAGTGTTATGTGTAGATTTGAAATTTGTATAGAAATAATTATAATGGTATATAGTGCGAGAGAATGATGACGACACGGCGGTATCATCAAAAGGCTGATTGATGTTGTGTACCTATTGCTTAATATTTTTTGACTCATATTTAAATGTTCTTATTGAAGGTAATAGATCGGATATTGATTCTTTCTGAATGAAAAAAAAAACTATTGGAANTTTTGGGCTTAAAAAGACGGAACAGATGGCCTTCGAGTCAATGTCTATATAAAATAATTAATAATCGAATTGTGAAAATAAGATAATATACAATAGTAAGACTGAGGCGGAAATGTCCTCAAAGGGCCGCAACAGATGGCATGGAGTTCTATTATATTTGACACATATTTAAGTTATTTTGCTTGTAGATAAGCTTGTATCCCTCTCGAATAGCGAACGATCCGTTAGATTTATTAAATTATTTACCTTTTATAAAATACCAAGTACTCGGCCATATTTGAATCTTTTAGTTACATTTTTGTAATGATTTAAAAAAAAAATAATTATACAGTTATAATATTATGTTGTGTGAGCATAATATACAGATTAAATATATACATATATCGTCTATCCGGCTAATCGTCCTGTAACCATAT
Source organism: Cinara cedri (assembly GCA_902439185.1). Classification (NCBI taxonomy): domain Eukaryota; kingdom Metazoa; phylum Arthropoda; class Insecta; order Hemiptera; family Aphididae; genus Cinara; species Cinara cedri. The sequence goes on from CABPRJ010000564.1 coordinate 2,075, forward strand.
AGGTACTTGCCATACAAAAGTTAAACGACTGCGTGAAGAAAGTAATTTCTATGTAAATTTAACATTGATTATTATTAGCATATTTTTAAAAATAAATTAAACGCCGGAGATGCCGAAATACGATGGAATAAATATGGTTATTCGATCGTGATTTTGATTTTGATTTTTTATTTGAAGAATCGTCATGTGGTTCAAATATATTTTGTGTTTCATGTGATTTTAGAGTACCGCCAAAAACGAACGACACGAATGAATCGCGGAGTAATGTTAACTATGTACACAACACCTAACAAGTATTGTAGAAATTTTAATCTTGGTAAGTAATAACACTTACAACATACGAAAATTGTACTTTTAAAAAATTATTTTTAAATTGACTGTGTTTTTTGTTAACCTAAAACAATCAGTATAATGAATATTTACGTTTTTTTTTATTTATTATTAAAATGTACGTATTAATTTATAACGAGTCTTTATTTCCAGGGATTTTTTCCCTTATATCACGTGCATTTAAATAGTGTTTCTAACTAACGATTACATACTGTATATAACAACAAATTTGGCAACGTCGCTTCCAACATCGCCCGTATTAGAGGGGTCGAAAACATTTTCTTTGTAATTCCGACAACTCGTGAGGGTGAAACACGCGTAGGTACTCTTATTGTTATTGTATCTGGTCGGTCAGAAGTACCCTAGGTATAAAACCAGATTTCGAGGGAGCGACCGTCTGACATTTTCCATTTGTGTTATATAGTAAAAATTAAATTTTGCTATAGAAATAGCTAGGTAGGTATAGAAAAACGAAAATTCTAAATCAAACAAATAAAAAAAACTGGTATTATCTTTCGTGGAATGTGCTAGTGGCCACAGGTTATGTTGCAATCTTTATTCATTTTCATTGATGATAAAAAACTAATTTTTGATTTTTTTCTGAATAATTCATATTAAAATACATTATTTTTTATCTTCTTTACATGCACAGTACCACGACAATAAGCACGGTAATTGAAATTTTTTTTATAATAGTTATCTAATAATAATTCACCGAACTGCTGATTAAATATAATATCTATACAATATTTACGTATTCACATAAAATAAGTTGGTCTTTGTCAATGACGTCCAACGACGTCAATTATCGTCAACGACGATAATTGCCCGAATGCCTGATTATGAAAATCTTTATTCTCTTTTGGTGAGCCATAAGCGACAAAATCTAATGGAAATTATGTTATTATTATTAACTGATAGAAATCGGCTTCATTCAGAATACAAGGAAAATAATTATATTGTTATTCAGATAAACCATTTCCACTCAAATATTTTTTAAATTAAATACTTCTAGTTAATTTACTGTTCGATAAAATATATTTGGATAATTAATATTCCCTAGGGCTTTGCAAGTTTTGTTCGCAATTTTTATTCGGTAGTTACTCACTGTAGTAAAATTATCGGACTAAACAAAAATGCTTGAAAATTTAACACGTGGTTTATTAACAGTCGTACTAAAGAGTAAAGCCGTTAAGAAAAATAAATTTCATCCCAATGTAGTAATTTTTTTATCAAATTTTAACGAAAATCGTTTGAGTATAAATTTGTTTTGAACAAATCTAGTTACTGGTTCATACGAATTGTTTCAATATATATTTATTTTACTATAATATATATTACATATATATTGTTGAAAAACCAATACTATTAACCGAGCTTCGTTCAGAATTGTTTTTCGTTAGCAATGATTAATATTTGCTTATTGAAATATAATAAATACTCCTTTATATCTATCGTTCCTTTCCAACTTTTCATCTACAACAGTGGTCCGTCCATTGTGCGAAGTATATTCATCTTTTTAATTTTAATTTCCTTAAAAATTAAATTATTCATATAACAATCTTATTAACAAATTAGACTATATTTTCTTTCGAAAAATATGCTATTCTTGACATGTGGAAAAAGATTTTTGGTAGAAACATAATATAATTTTAAAAATTTAAAATAATGAAATCGAAGAGTCGAATTTTGATAAAAATCGAATTTTTTGGTTCACCCCAATTATTATGAAAACTGCTTTGGATATCTAAAAATGACTTTCCCTGTCAATGATTAATAATCAAAGGAACAAATTTGATCTCTTGTTATTTTTCGACCGAAGCAAGTTTTCTATGAGAAATTTTGTACACAGTATAAAAAAAGAANTAAATATCATTGTAAAATCAAAACATTCCTCACTCTGCTATTCGAATCTAAAAACGTGAAAGGTAGAAAGATATACGGACATTGTAAGGTTTGATTGTACGCACCCGGTTGTGATATCCAAGAATGCAAAAATGGTTCAAACATTTTCCAAGATTCTGAGGTTATACAGTTCGTGATAAATAATTTATTTTTCGACACACATAAACAGTCCGAGCGTTTAAAATCCAGGAACAAACATTCCGTACGAATACGTTTTGTATATTTTCCAATTCCGGGTTTTTAGGGTCCGTGACTACGGTTCTCAAATTATTTGTTTCCGAAAAATACAATTCGGGTTTATACGGTTTCTTGTAAAATACAGTCCGTGTGTCTACATTCCGGAAACATGTAATCAGTACAAATACGGTTTGAAAATAAAAATTCCGGAAACCAATATTCCGTATACATAAATATTCTGTGCTTATAAATGCGTCCGTTTTAATAGTTGTGCGTGTACGTGTATTTGCGGAAAATACGAAATATTTTCACAAAGGTACAAATAGGTATTTTTTTTTATAATATATCCAACTTCTAACAATCCTAAAAAAAAGACGTCCTAAAATAATGGAAACAGGTGCAGCCACTGTAATAGGTAATTTAATGTATATCTGTAAGCAACGATAAACCATTGCTAACATAAAAACGATTCTGAACGGTGTTCAATTGATGCTTTGTCAGCAATTTATTTGTCATAATATGGTAAAATAATTAAATGTATTATTTATTATCTTTAATAATATATCGATTTGCCCGTTTTCTTATGTTTTTTCGGTCTTCCACATTTGTTGAGAAAACTCCTGAAAAAATCGAAAAATGACCTCTCTACCACCGCAGACAAATTTCCTTTTATAAACAATGCTATCATTTTAAATCACATTGATATTGCTGCTATAGAAAAATTGTTAACAAAAAAAAGAAGGCCGTAAAATAGTTGAACTATTACCTACTTTTGTACATTTTCCCGTTTTTCCTCAGACTTTTTCGGCTTTTCACATTTGATGAGAAAACTCTTCAGTAAATCAAAAAAAAACTTCCGAAAAATGGTACTGAAGTACCTTCTCACACTGATATCCTTTCAAATAACACATTTCATCCTTTCATCCAAACAAATAAAAACTAAATAGTCAGTTTGCATTACATCTTGATCACGTTTAATTATCACTAACCATCGGGGATTTTTTTCCGTAATGCGACAGAAAAATATAATTTGAGGTCAGAAGCCTGTAATTAGCCACTAATATTTGTACTTTTCAAGTAAAATACATTTTATCGTCTTATCTTGTATTTTACCGTTGACGATGTTTACCCTGTTGTATATTACCTGCTGTTTTTTTCCGAATACAGTACTTAACAATAATGCAGTAATACAAAAAATAGGAAAAATAAAATAGGAAAAAGGGAAAAATAAGAGGAGTTAAAAGAGGTTTAAATGGGGGAAAATATAAAGAGAGTCATGGTTAGGGGGATAGTAGTAGACTTAGGACACTAAGTATAGAAATAGAAGACAAATATATTTGAAATTATAGGATAATCATGTAGAAATACCTACAAAGAATGAAATATAAAGAAGTAGGTATAAAAATATGCCTATATAGTGTAAAATAATCGATTTAAGTTTTGGTACTACAAAGAATGATTTATCTTTAATTAAAATAAAAGTTCAGCCTACTACTTATATTACTACCTTCCTTCCGATGTTTGAAAAGGGTTCGGAGTCGTGAATCCGAGAATGGTGACGAAATCAATAACTAAAGAAAGATATAATTATATTACCTGCCTACGGTGTTGGAACATTAGAGTGTATACTTATGGATAACCTCAAGTGAACCTTGAGTCGCTGGACGGCAATCACAACTTAAATAAGATAAACTCATTTAATTAATGAACACTTTACACCTGCGTGCACTCAGATAAAAAATGCTAATTTTTAAATTAGGAAAATAAAGGGTTGAATTACAAAGTGAATTAATAAATAAATCGAACACAAGTGATTATAGCTGCTAAAAGTCGGAGCTATTCGAGAGAGATCCTCGAGAGGAGTTGGTGGAGCGTAATTGTTGCTGTGTGCAGGATTCTCGACAGAGTGTTAGTCTGGGATTTCTCGATGGATCAAGACGCTTCATTTTCAATTGAAAAAACCGTTAAATTTTATGTGTTTAAACAACCCAAAAAACCATAAAAAAAAATAGTGTAATGCGTTGATTTGAAATTTGTATTGAAATAATTGTAATGGTATATAGTGCGAAAGAATGATGACGGCACGGCGGTATCATCAAAGGGCCGATTGATGTTGCGTATCTATTGCTTAATTTTATTTGACTTATATTTGAATGATCTAAATGATGGTTATGGATGGGATATTGATTTTTCTCGAATAATAGAAAACCACTGGAATTTGTGGGCCTAAAAAGACGGAACAGATGGCAATCGCATCAATGTCTATATAAAATAATTAATAATCGAATTGTGAAAATAAGATAATATACAATAGTATGACTGAGGCGGCAATGGCCTCAAAGGGCCGCAGCAGATGTCATGCAGTTCTATTATATTTGACACATATTTAAGTTATTTTGCTTGTAGATAAGCTTGTATCCCTCTCGAATAGCGAATGATCCGTTAGATTTATTAAATTATTTACCTTTTGTGAAATACCAAGTACTCGGCCAAATTTTAATCTTTTAGTTACATTTTTGTAATGACATAAATAATAAATAATTATACAGTTATAATATTATGTTATGTGAGCATAACATTACAATAATTATTGTCGTTGTGTACAATTATTACTAGTCTACATATTATAATTAAATTATTTTATTATCAAAAGTTGAAAAGTAATAATTACATTATAATTTAATTAACAATTTTATAACTGCAATAGTGAAAATCCATGGAAATTGGATGAAATATATATTGTTCATACTTCATTCATTATTACTTATTAGTTATTAGCATATGTGAAAAATAAATTCGGCGAAATGGAACGGCTTTGATACGGAATATGATAAATCGTCAGAAAAATTTTACTGCTTCTCTCACGATGGGGTTCTTGTCGTTGTCAAGAGTGCTGCGGGCGAGGCGAGGGGTTTAGAAAACCTCACCGCCATCGTTTCGAGTTAATCCCTCGATTTGGTTGCCATACGACGCAGCTGCAGACGGTTCCCTACCCCCGAATTTTCGATAATGGACTTGCCCGTTTTCAAAACTATCGTTGTAATGCAACACAAGGTTTCGTAAAATAAACACAATATATTTATTGGTTTCAACGAGAGACTATCAGTGGCAGAGAGGAGGGGGGAAGAGCGTCAACATTCCTTTAGCAGATGTCGACTATAAAGAGGGTTAATCGGCCAAAACTAACACGGAAAAAAACGACAAGGTAAAAAACGTCAAATGTATTTTATTTAAAAAGTACAAATGTTAATAAATTGTGGGCTGCTGATCACCGATAAAATAAGATCGTATGACTATATATTAAAAGTTGTGCCATGGATTTTATTGTTTTTTGTGAAGAGGTCGACATATAAAAATTTTATATAGTAATAGTATTTATTTTTAAAAATATACAGAAATTACATAGCACGTTTTCTTACGCACTTCCATATGAAATAAACTTTATATTTATAATACATTTTTCATTTTGAGTTTTGATTTAGTTAGAAATTTATATTAAATAAGTATAAAAATACAAGTTGAATTTGTTAGATAGTACAGTGATGATTAGATAGGTGATCCATTTAATAAACATTTAGTACATGAATAAGTACACTCGTTATCTCAGAAAAAAAAAATTTTCTCCAGAATTTTATTTCTAAAACATATAAGAAACGAGCTGCTCTACAATTTTATATGCATGTAATTCTTTTTTGCATATATTTTTAGGGTTACAAACAATTTGCCCAATTTTTTTGGATGCAAACTCAAAAGAGTAATAGTTGAATGTGGATTTTAAGAAAGAAAATAATACTAAACGAAAAATCTTATTTTTTTCTATATGTTTATGTATTCGCTTTGGGTTATATTCTAAATAGTTTTAAATAAAATTTGAATATAAAAGCAAAATTGTATCGCACTACTACGAAATTTGCACGATTTTTTCGAATTTAAACTCAATCAAGTACTATTTGTAAGTCGATTTTAAGAAAAAAAATATATCAAACGAAAGAGCATAAATTTTTCTATAATTTATCGTATTCACTCATAATATTAATTTAAATAATTATTATTAAAATTCGAATACAACGAAAATTAGTATCGTACGACAACGAAATTTGCACGATTATTTCTAATTTTAACTCAAAAAAGTACTTTTTATAAGTAGAATTTACGAAAAAAAGTAATATCAAACGAAAAATCTTATTTTCTTCTATATCTTTCTGTATTCGCTCTGGGGTATATTCTAAATAATTTTAAATAAAATTCAAATATAATCGAAAAGTTGTTTTAAAGAACATATATTATAGATATGTACAGAAATATTTTTATTCATAAAATCGACTTATTTGAGTTTAAATCTGAAAAAATCGTGCAAATTTCGTAGTATTACAATACTATATATTCGAATTTTATTTAAAACTATTCGGAATATACCCCAAAGCGAAAACAGAAACATATAGAAAAAACTAAGATTTTTCGTTTGATATTACTTTTTTTCTTAAATTATATTTACAAATAGTACTTAGTTGTGTTTAAATCCGAAAAAATCGTGTAAATTTCATAATATTGCGATACAAGGTTTCTTTTATATTCGAATTATATTTAAAATTATTCAGAATATACCCCTAAGTGAATACAATAAATTATAGAAATAATTATGCTTTTTCGTTTGATATTACTTTTTTATTAAATTCGACTTACAAATAGTACTTATTAGAGTTTAAATTTGAAAAAATCGTGCAAATTTCGTAGGAGTCTCTTGTGAATTATTTTAAATACAATTCGAATATAAAAGAAACCTTGTATCGCAATACTATGAAATTTGCACGATTTTTTCGAATTTAAACACAACTAAGTACTATTTGTAAGTATAATTTACGAAAAAAAGTAATATCAAACGAAAAATCTTAGTTTTTTCTATATGTTGCTGTGTTTCCAATGGGGTATATTCTGAAAAGTTTTAAATAAAATTCGAATATAAACAAAAATTAGTATCGCCCGACAACGAAATTTGCTAGATTTTTCGGATTTAAACTCAAATAAGTACCAAATGAATGTCGATGTTATTGAGAAATAGAAAACCAAACAAAAGACTATAATTTTCTGTATTTTTTACAGGTATCTAAGAGAATGTGGACTTTTTTTTAAATGTATCTTATTTCAACAACAATTGATTAAAAAAACCCAGTGTCTCCCAAACCACTTTACATGTCTTAATTTCAACATACCATATTTTCCTCATTGTATATAATAATTATTATAGTTTTCGGTGTTACCACTAAACTGTATGTAAAAATATACTATACCAAACTAGTTACTAACCAAGTTACCAGAGATATGTTAACCTGTTTATAGTTTAATGGTTAGTAATAATAAAATTATAGCTATGGCTACAAGATGCTCAGATAAACTTCGTTTTTATTGTGGACTGACTGAACTATTCGATGTTGATGATGATGAGGTTATATTAGAGAAAAAATCTCTAATTCGAATTGAAAAGTACATACAAAAATGTTGTTATACATTATTCTGATAATGTTTTTCAAAGCTTTAGTAACTTAGCTTAAAATTACTAATATTTTTTAATTAGTGTAATTTATTAGTCTTTGTAATTAGTTTTAGTATAGTTCATACTCTCTCAACTACAACTTGAGAAAACCTTTTTAAAAAATCAATTTAAACAGTAACAGTAGTTATATACTCTGTTATTTAATAAGCGTGATAGTAGGGCAATATTGTATCAGATAATTGGTGCAAAGTAAGAAGTAGTTTGAACCACATATACCACTGTTGTTACATGGCCTACAGGAGGCGAACTATCACGCAAACTAACCTGGTTTCTGATTGCAAAAGGGACGTGTCGATGAATTTCCCAACACGCCCGAAATACTTTCTGAACGAGTCTGGCGACAGCCGACGACTCTGGAAAACGTTTCTGAACACACTCCAGAGACGGTCAGGTTAGGTTAGGTTAGATTAGTGAAAGATTTGGGCCCGGGAAAATACAAAAGTACTGGCCCACTTATTAATTTACTAAATACTGAATTTTAGTAATTTTAGTCAACATGTATTATCATTGATAACTAAACATTTATTTATATATTTGGAAAGATATTATGCACTGTTAAGTTCTGTCGTTTGTCAATCATATTTGTATAAAATATTTTATATTTGATAAAAATAAAAATATTATTTTTGTATTATTGAACAATCTATTCCATCACAAGCACATGCTTAAAATAGAGTAAGTATCTTCTTAATATAATATATATACCTAGATTTCTATACATGTATAATGTTTATTTTAAATTTATTAGATAAGCAATTCATTATCTTTTCATACCTTTAGATTCCTCCGTCTAAAATTTAAACTGTTATAACTCATAAACGGTAAATCTGATATTAGTGTTATGCATATGAAAATATCTAGAAAAATATACTAAATTTAAATATGTGTTCAAAAGAGGGTGTTTCTATTAGAAAAGTAAACATTTGTACTTATTTAAGGTATATGGGAGTAGGGGTGAAAAATGAATTAAAAAAAAAATCTTATTGGATTCCATAATGATTAGAAAAAAAATAAATCAAATTCCTCAGAGATAATTTTTGGTTCATGTTAAAAAAGCCAGTCATATTTTGCATCTACAGTTTAATGAAAAATAATTATTATTTATTACTATTTATAAAAAAAATGTAGCAGAAATTATTCTTCTCAATATCATCCTAATATTATTGATACACATAATACTTATTAATTTCTATTATAATATTGTGGCATACCAAAACATAATAATTCAAATAAATATAATAGTTTTTATAAATCTACTAAATTGACAAAAATTCTAATAACTTAAATTTTAAAAGTTAATAGTTTAAGTCCTTATTATGAAATAAATAGATAAGATAGTTTAAAATAATTAATAGAATAGGTATATTCAATTATACAAAATTATAATTTAGTTGAATATACAAAATGTTAATGTTTAATATGAAAATGTTGACATTTAATCTGTTGCTAGTCAATCCTTATTTTCGGGTTCAGTTTTCTTAGAGATGCGTCTTATTATTTTCAATCCCTCAAATTCAGGTTTTCTCAGATCGTCGACGTTTGGAAAACCTCCAGACATCTGTTCATTTTGACGTTTTACATTAGAAGGCAATGTAGAATCCATCTCAGTGTAAATATGTAAGGGGTTTTCATGCTCAGTTTCAATATTACGTGGTGTCAAATCAACATCAGAAAACAGAATTGGATTTTCTCTTTCTGCAAAAAATTTAAAAGAAACATAAACAAAATTATGTAAAACAATATTCTTTGTTTCATTAAATATTGTATATTAAATGTATTGTTTTTTAAACAAATTGTTATTTGAATTATATTGTACTCAGTAATATTACATATTGTTTTGTAGGAGATGGGCTAAATACCTTGTTGTGAATTGATTTGTACTAGTTAGTCGATTATACAATGTATAATATTTTGAAACAATCTAAAGCTATTAGTAATTTATAAAACATGCATATCTTGAAATACAATAATCACAATTTTTGACAAAAACAACAACTAGAAAATAGGTTTTACAATGTTTTGTTATTTTTTTGCGTAAAAATAACTTATCTACTAGACATTTTTCAAGTGTAACACTTTTTCTGAAAGGAAACTTGACTGAGATGGTACTATAGGGAGATAAATTTTTGATTTTACCTGGGGTTTTTATAATAAATGGATACCTTTTTAAAATTTATTATGCATGTATAACCGAACTATCTTCAAAATTATTATTCTTTAACAATGATTAATTGTTGGTTACAGATATACCTACATTAAATTTCGTCTCTACCTTCCCAATATCTCCATTACAACAGTGAACCACCCATTGTGCGAAATATGTTAATTTGTTTATTATTTTGAACCTCCCTCATGTGTATTTGAATTTGCACACACACATTACATTGCACTAGATCATTTAACTCAACCCGTATAATAATTTTACACTATGAGGTTAAAAGAACCTACATATATATGTCATTTATAACTGGCTTTCATAATGATGAAACCGGAATATAAAAATAAAATAGTCTGTAACATGCAATAACCATAAATTATAGTAGGTATCTACCAGTAATTAATAAGTAGGGTCACTGTACACATAGTATACAGTATACAGTAAAGATATACTCATTGTAATATTTCCGGAGATAATAAAGGTAATCAAATCGTGTTTTTTTTTTAATTACTCAAAAAGATAAAAACTACGAATATTTATTTTGTAATTAATTTTTTATGTTTTGGCAAAAGATTTAAGAAAATAACTTTGTTTTATAATTTTAAAACAAATTTGAAAATGGATATTTTACAGTTTATAGAAGAACTTTTGAAATAACAAGTTTTTATTTTTATTAAATTTGTGATTTTAGCTTTTTTTAAAAAATGATAGTACTTCGTACTATCATTAAGTACAATTACCATACAATCTCGTTATCCTTAAAATAATTTTATTAATCCCGTTTATTCCCAATTATTGTTGTTTAAACCTTATAATTGAGTGGATAAAATATGAAGTGTTGTTTTACCCAAAAATTGAAATTCATATTATTCGGTGTCAACATTTCATGAAGAATAAAATCAATAAAATCGCTATTTTAAAATTTTCCAAAAATAATAAAATTAAGTTGTAATAATTGCAAATTAAATATGTATAGTTTTCATCCCAGTGAGTAATATAAAAAACAGAATTAGATTATCCTTATTATCTCCAGAGAAATTTCCATTACAATTGGTATATATTCGTGGGACTATTTCATATTGATTATGGATTAATGTTCAAACAGAGATACAATCACAATGTTTTTGTGAGTTTTGTAAATAAATGTTCATTTTACCATAATAAAAAATCTATCCTAGGATAACTGAAAAGGATGCAACTACTGTTGAAGGTGAAAAGTTGTGAAGGTAGTAGAGAAAAATTTAATATATATCTGTATGATAACCATTGCTAATGAAAAATGATTCCAAGTGGAGTTTGGTTAATAGTAGTAATATTCCCAACAAAAATCCTCCATCAACTACGTATAAAAACCTTAATATGAAAAAAAATAACTTAAGTTAGAAAAGTTGTGATATCAAAAAGGGGCTAAGTAATTTCATAAATTCATTAGTATGGAAAATGTTTATATTTGATACAATGCGATGATTTAATAAAAATAATTTAATATAGCTCGGGTGCTACTAATATTTACGATTATAAATAAAGATACAATGCTAACATGAATATGAACGGAAAAGCAAATAACCTATACACAATATAAAAGAACAATACACCACATTGTTTTTTTTTTTTTTAGTGGATTAATATTTATCAAAAATATATAATTTTAGTAAATTATTTCAAAATATTTATGTCAATTTATATTTAATAATATTAAAAGTATATAGGTAAGTTGTTACCATCAACTTTTTTATTGTTCTTCTTCGCGTTTTTTTTAACAGCATCCACGAAAACCTTTTGAATTTCTTCTAAAAAGGAATTCAAATTACTCGGTCTATTACTTTCGGTATGCATGGATGAGCCTGGTTCGGAGACTGTTTGATAATCTTGCGTTTTTTCAGCCATTTTTTCTGATGTGGATGCAATTATATTTAAAGGTCCTGAATTATCTAAAACAAAATAAAATCAGTAAATTTGATTTCTTAAATTTTTAACAAACATTTATGCAGTAGGAAATTAAAAAGTGCGCAGCAGCTATATTATGCTATTTGTTTGTATTCGTTTTTCAATTTTACATTTTTTTTTGCACTTTGAATAACTATTATTGGAGAAAAAAAAAATTCTTAAATGTTTCTTTATTCAAATTTTAAACAACAATTAGTTGACTCAAATATGAAGGCATACCACAGATAAAAGGGACCTTTTTTTAATCAATGTTTAATTCATATGAAGTATAGATTATTCAATAAAGAATCAAAATTGATGACGTATGTAATTAATAATTATTGTATTCAAATAAAAGACGAGTAAATTGTATGTATCATATTTGTATTTATAAAACTGTTTTGATTAAATTTATAAAAAAAAAAAAAAAACAAAAATAGTTATTTAGTACTTACAAAAAAATCTAAAAAAACGTCTTAAGGTGGGTACTATATTAATTTAGAATCCAATTAAAAAAAAAATTGAGCTATTTGTCCTCATAATATTATAGTACATAGAGAAAAATGTAAATTGAGATTAATTTTCGAACGGTTATTTTTTCATTAGATATGTTAAGCAAAAATATTCCTCCCTCCCATCAAAACTAAAAAGATTCCATTGCGGGGTAGGTGGTGGTGATACCTATGATATAGTATTGCTGGAGTTGTATGAAGTGTGTATAGTATGAAAAAGTATATATTTTAGCTTATGGTGTACGGTATAAAATACCTATATGTAGCTCAAAAATATCTAGAATATTTTTCAAATTGTACCATGTCTACAAAAAGCCAATATAAATGTTTTGTAAAAATTACAGCTCTCTAAAGTAATTTTTAACCGAATAACAACAAAAAACCCAAATGCCGTACATTTTGCTGTATTTCTTGAGTTTATTCCCAGATTTTCGTAATTATTAGAAAAACTTACAAAAAATCAAACGACATTCTAACTCATGGTCTAGAGAAAATTTCCTTTTAGAAAGAATGCTATATTTAATACTTCAGAGCAAGATTTCTGAAAGGTTGTTCACAAAGACAAAAATAAAACACGTACGCTCCGAATCTAAAACTTAAATCATGAAATCCTACGCTTTAGATATTGTCCGTACGTTTTTTCTAGGTTTTTTCGTGTTTTTTAATGTTATTATGAAAACCACTTAGAAAATTTATATAATTACTTCCTTTGAGGACCAATTAGATAACATTTTATTTAAAAAAAAAAGTGCTACACTTAAAAATTGGAACATGATTTTTAGTAGACATTTTGTACACAGTATATAAAAAAATTAATAATAATATAAATTATTACAAAACCAATACATTTCTCGTTGCGCTCAGATCAAAATCATTAATCAAAAATCTATTAATTGTATCTAATCGTTATATATATATGTTTAATTGTTTCATAATCTATTTATATCCAGATAGTTTTTGAGTTCAGACATCTTATCTATATCTCGTTAAAAAAAAAATTATTTGTAAGCAAAACACTGTAATTTTCATACGCATAACTTTAATATGTATCCCTACATATAATTGCATGAAAAAAAAAAATGTATTGAGATAATATTTTTAATTATCTAAATTGAAACAATTAATTTGATGGTATATAAATATGCTCTTAAAAAAAACATAACTACTGACAAATGTCAAAAAAAAATTCTCTAAAAATGGTTAAGTAGCGGAAAATTGAAAAAAGGATTTCTGCATTCAAATCCGGGCATTATATAATTATAAATTAAAATAGTTATTTTCAAATTTTCCAAAAATAATAAAATTAAGTTGTAATAATCGCAATTTAAACATTTATAATTTTCATCCTAGTTAGTAATATAAAAAAACAGAATTAGATTATCCTTATTATTTCCAGAGATATTACAATGGGTATATCTTCGTGGGACTATTTCAAATTGACTATAGATTAATTTTCAAACAGAAAGCATCAGAATTTGGTACACTTTAACGACAGTTTACTATGTTATGCTGTGACAGTGTGATCTGTGACTGAAAATGTGGCATTTGGCTAAAATTTAAAACATATTCTATTCGAGAATTTTTTAGCACGGGGCTTTTCATGAAGCACATATGTTCAGACTCACAGTTAACATAGACACCTATATTAATTTGGAATCACGGTTAATATAGGTCTGCTACACCATGCCGTCGGCGCTGCACAAACATCAAGAATGAAAAACGATTTAAAAAAAAATAACATAAATATAATTGAGTTTACGACCGAAGTTTATACCTACACATCATAATAATACACTTTAATTATTTTATTGTGACTTGTAAGGTCCAGTATACTTTAGATTAAATCCATGGAATTTATACACTCCTTCCGATTAATGCATAGCTGTCCGAAACCTTTTTTTTTGTTACTAAAGTGGCGTCACTATAGAATGTGTCCTGGGAACAAAAACGCTTCAAAAATAAAATAATACCTCGCATTACTGTATAGGTACAATTCAAAACTAATAAAAACGATTGTCTACGTCCGGTCGTGTCCGAGATCCACTAACTGTCATGACCCCTATGGTTGGTTAGCAATAAATTACTTTGGACTGTCCGTGCCGTCTCGACAACGCCGTAGAAATCAACATTGAGGCTTAACGCACATTATAGAAAATACTGTCGAAAATGTATACATGTATCACCCAACCACGATAAATTATTTTCGATTTCCGTTAAACGTTAGATAGGTACCCCTATTATGATTCCATGAACACCGCCCGTCACGGTTTTGATTATACTGTACAAAACGACAATGCGTTTGCATTCCAAGACCGCCATAATATTACTAGTGTTCCAAAAATAAACTAACCCACGTAAAATGTAAAGAAATTGATAAATTATATTTTACAATACATTATATACATCATGATGCACCGAGACATTTTTAAAATTGTTTTTTTTTATATATATATATATATAACGAACCAGCAATTAAATTATCTACGACGGTTTTTCAATTATTATATAATCGTTTTATAATACCCGTATTTTATTAAATTTACGATATGTTCAAAATTCTATAGTGTCCATATACCCCTACATTCTATTAAGATACTTATCAAAAACGGTATAAACATAGACAGACTTTTTAATATTGAACTGTAACCCGTATTTTTAAATTTCGATTCTAAATAATAATTGTTTTCTTAATATTTTGATATGCATACCACTATATTAATATAATATATACTACATTGTATAGTATATATCAAATTGCAGTATATGATTCCTATATTATAAGGTACCTACTATATCGTTTAATTATAATAAGAGTTCGGAGTAAAACAAAATTGAAATTTTAACCGATGTGCGGAGTAAAGCAATATCCACTCTTTTGAATATTGTATTATACAAAAAATAAAACTGAAAATAAATACCTGTTATAAACTTAAATACATTTTGTATCGTTATTTTAAAATAACCACAAATTATAATTGATTACTTAACATCAACTAGTTTTTATCAATTAACTATTCTTTTTCTTATGTCCGGTTAAGATTTTCAACAATTCAAAACTTAAAATTATTAATATAATTTTAATAATTATAAGTTCATTACGTACAAAAAAATTTCAAATAATGTTACTGGTCTGTTCCTAATTACTTCATTATAATATTTTAAGTAGGTCATGATTGAAATCGTGGATCTAAGGTAATTATTAGGGGTGAAGGTCATTTGTGAACTTAATGAATTATGTATATAACATTCAATAGGAAAAGTACGAAAGAATTTTTATAAATTGTAAAGAAACACACTTTCAACCAACAATTCAAAATTCTTGGTACATTTTAATGAACGATTTTTAGTTAAGAACCAATATAAGAATATATAAATATTATTTAATAATAAGCTATTAATGTTTGTAGTTAAATTCATTAACGATTTCAGTTGGATAATAAAATAGTTATAATGTATACATCATTATAAATATGATCATTACAAAAATAAAAATGTATTCAATACAAAATACGTACCTATCATTTAAAAAGATACATCGTATGGTAATTAAAATCGTCATCCGTTTTATAATAGCAGTAGGGAAATAAAAATAATAAATTAGCAGTAGGTATCTATATATCATCGCATCGTCAATCGTTACGACTAGAAATTACCGAATTATAAACATAATAATTCTCCGAAAATAATGTATGTACAATTATATGCTCCGTTCGTCGTACAACACTAATTATTTCAAAAATGATTTTTTTTTTTTTTTCGGAATTTGGTTTTTTAGAAATCGTGAAATATATGCCGCTTTAAAATGTTGAAACGTCGACCTATTGAAGAGATATTTCACTTTAAAGTTGGTGGAACACTACTAAAATACCGCGTGCCGTGTCACACCCAAGCGATTTTCGAAACTGCCTTAGAATAAGATGGCCATGATCGTAGACAAACACCGAGATAGCGATTAGAAAGAGGGACACATATATTAGGTATACGGTCCCAAATGTATACGTTGTATTTTTTTTTCACTCGACTGCAATACATTTTTTCGATTTCCATTAAAAACGGACATTTTACTTAGATAGGTAGTCCTAATGACTTTCTAACTCACAAACTAGAGAAAATTTCATTTCAGAAATAGTATTACATAGTATTACTATAGTATATATTACATAGTTATTACAATAGTATTACTTCGGAGCAAGATTTCTGGTAGAAAATTTGTTCACAAAACAAAAAAAAAAAAACAGAAACAGAAACACACATCATAGTTAATTCAATAGATCCCTCGCTACGCTCCGAATGTAAAATAACAACGAATAAATGTATGCACGCATAATGACTCGCATTTCGAATGAAAAATTATTATCTAACGAATGATAATAATACGAGATGTGTAAATGTTTACTTATGGACGGCCTCTCATCAACCACAACGGACTGCAGCGGTGGTGGCGACGTTGACGGTGGTGGCGTAGTTGGCGGTGGTTGCGACATTGTCGATGGTGGCGGCTCGGAAGTCACTAGGGTTGGTCGTGAAGATCGGAGGTATAGTTGTAAAATTACAAGTAGGTACCTATTATTAATAAAAATATCATAGCTGGAATGATTAATATAATAAGGACAAATTATAATATGGAAAACAATTGACCTGTGTTTCGAATGACGAGAAATCGAAGAGTCGAGGTGTCTGAAACAAGACTGCAACGACTGTGAACACGACACTGTACTGTACAAATGACTGTGATGGAGACGGCACTGTGCTGTAGCAACGACGAAGCGACGACGTAGTGGGTACTAATAGCGACTGCAGAACGGTCGGCCGGCGGATTCGGCAGATGCAACGTTCGCACCCCACCTCCGGGTCGTCGTCGTCCTACGTCGCCGACAGCGGTTGGTGGGGTCGTCGTATTATAGGCATCGGTTTGCGAGGGACGGCGGTAGTACAATGGGTGGCACGGCGGTGGCAGCTGGGCGTACACCGACCGAATATTGTCGAATATTATCGCCACGCCACTAGACAGACAGAGAAAATAAAAACACCGTGCAACAAAGACGGCCAAAAAATATTTTCTTTTCCTAGCACACACGAGTATACACAACTGCAGCGCGGCGGTCGTTAACGAACGCGCGCACTCACGCCGTTTATTGATTTGCACACGCCCGCGCGTGCACAGTTTCAACGCATCGTAGTAATATTGTAAGCCGTCCGTTCGAAACCAAAGGACATTTCATATTATCTTTATTTAATTCCCCGATACGGATTTGTTTGGACTGGAATAACGATATTTGATATTTGACGCTTCAGAGAAAAAAAAAAAATACATATTATAACGAATTGTGGAAAAAAGCCCATAACCAAAAATCATACTAGGAAAAAATGCCCCGTCGTAGGAAAAAAAAAGCCACCGTTGTAAATTAATACGTACATTTTAATAATAATAAAAAACCATAAATATTTATTATACTTATTATTTTAAGTTAATAAAATGTATTATTAAATGTGAATAACCACGAAAAATTATGTATAGTAGAATAAAAATAGATTTAAAAAGAAGAAATAAGATACTGTGGAAAGGAGAAAAGGAGAAAGAAAGGGATATGGGAATAAGTATGGGGTTATAAATGGGGGTGATAGGTATAGTTGTATTAATATTCGTATTTATGATGCATAACGTGAACGCGCGGCAATCTGTCTTTTGATAGGACAATCAACGATAATGTAGCTACAACGTGCAATCAGTCAGATGTGACCTTGAATAGACTCGCAGCGTAATATGTTAAAAAAATTGGTGTTGCGAGTGTGTAAATGGTTCTATGCGTGTGTAAAAGCGGTCGTATGAATTGCATTGTAATATATGTACCATTACCTATATTGGGTCGATAAAAACACATAGGTACCTATTATATTTATTGACGATGGTTATTGTCTATCGTAGGAAGTTACTATTTCTCTTTTACCTATTTTATTCTTATTAATATTCTACTATGAAAATATGATATGCATAACATACATTATATTATCTGCTTGAAGTTCGCAAGAAGTTTGTTACTCAAAATATTAGCAGCAGGATATAATAGGTTATAGGTATTGATAAATCGAACAATCTAGACAACTTGAATTTTCAAAAGTTGCTACACGTAAAAATCGGAGCAAGTTAACTAAGCTTTCAGATGCTTAATCACAAATCTGTCAGCGATCATTGGTTGAACTTCGTAACGAAGTATTTTTCGTTTTAAGTCACCAAAATCACTTTCTACTGAAGCTGAAGTGGGAGTATAATAAGTTGAGTTAAATGATATTTTCATAACATTTGTCCATAATGGAAAGTCTTTACATACACGTAAAATATCTTTTGCGAGGTTAGGAGCCCAGTAACCCGATAAACTTGTTCCNGGCACGGCGGTGGCAGCTGGGCGTACACCGACCGAATATTATCGAATATTATCGCCACGCCACTAAACAGAGAAAATAAAAACATCGTGCAACAAAGACGGCCGAAAAAGGCCGTAGCACATACGAGTACGCAACTGCAGCACGGCGGTCGTTAACGAATGTGCGCAACTCCGCCATTTATTGATTTGCACATGACCGCGCTTGGATAGTTTCGACACAACGTAATAATATTGTAAGCCGTCCTTTCGAAATAAAACCAAAGCACACTTCATATTATCTTTATTCAAATCCACGATACGGATTGGATTGAAATAACATTATTTGATATATGACGCTTCAAAAAAAAAAAAAAAAAAAATTAAAAAAAATACTGACTATTATGAATTAAGGAAAAAAGCCCTTAACCACAAACCATACTAGGAAAAACTACCCCGTCGTAGGGAAAAGAAGCCGCCGTTGTAAATTAATATGTACATTTTAATAATAATAAAAAACCATAAATATTTATTATACTTATCATTTTAAGTTAATAAAAACAGGCAGTTTATACATATAATCATTAAAAGCATGATATTCATATTTTATGAGTGTAAACAAAAAATTCCCTTTATGTACGCGCTCGTGTTCAGTCGCAATTAAAATAAGGCTATTAATAATGGTCCAATTTGTTTTTAAAATACACGGGACAATTCATTGCACTGGATGTTGTACACCTTTACCTAATACAGCTATTAGTTTTATGATAACTAATATTTATATATATATAAATATACGTACAATTATTATTATTATTTTCTTTTTGATACTTTGGAAATCGATATTAAATTATCGGACTAAAACAAGACCGACGACGACGGCGCCGAATTTTATTTGTTACAATTAAGTCTCGGTGACAGAGACATGTACATAAAAGAAAAAAAAATCGATACACACTCTTGGAATCGAGGGTTGGTTCTTACAAAAACCGCATGCTCTGCAATTTTATCGAATTTATATTAATGATGCCTATAACTTTTCTTTACAATAATATAATAAATTTTTCCGCCCGTAGGGTGTGTCCATCAAAGACTTAAATGCTTTCTATTACATATACTTGTAGCAGTTGCCTGTATAAATCAGGTTTCTATAAATCAAATTTCATCGATAAAAAGTTTCGGTTTCGTCTGTAGTGTTTTGTGCTTAGATACTAGGTGACCATTTAAGTGAGTACACTCATTATCTCAGAAAGTATTCATTTTTTCCGGAATTTGTTTTATAGAACATTTAAAAAACAAGCTTCTCTACAATTTTATACGTATATTATTTTTCGTCACCCTTATTTTTGGGATTACAACCACTAATCTACTTTTGATTTTAAAATCGAAAACTATTCGGTTCGTAAGAGAGTTGTCATAGAGTAATGTTTGATAAAATGCCGTGTAGCATGTTTATAATGTACCACTTCTCTTCTCCAATCCAAACTTAAAAGTGGAATATCTCGTCAACATACAGTCGTCTGAAACGTGATTTTACACGGCGAAAACCCTCCAATTGAAATTAAAATTTGTATTAGTTTTCAATTAAAATTTTTATGTATATATCTTAAAGAACCCTACTATAAAGTTTCATATTCGTACATATATATATATATATATATATACCTGAATTACAGCGGTATATACACGTTTATTTTATGTCAAAATTGTTCTTTTATCGAAAGTTTTACCTTTTTTCATGAGTATTTACTTGCTTGAATATTTTTTATTTTTAATTCAATACGATTAATTTGACGTTTAAGTACCTCAAAATAAATAAAAAACATGGCTACACAGTTTTTTCATGTTTTTTTTGTTTTTATTAACAACGGAATTTTAGACTCTGAGTAGAGCGATGAAGTTTATGGTTTCACAAAGATGTTTTTTTTCTTCTCTACCAGAGATTACGCTCTGGTTTTTAAATGTAGTACCTTTTCTGAAAAGAAATCGATGATTAAAATATTAGGAGCAGGATATAATGGAGTATAGGTATCGATAATTCAAACAATCTAGACAACTTGACCTTTCAAAAAAGTTGCTACACGTAAAAGTTGGAGCAAGTTTTACTAGGAAGAAACGTGTCTACAAACTAGAATAAAGAAAAGAAAGAAAAAAATAAACAACATTGTAAAAACAATAGCTCCTTCGCTACGCTCGGAATCTATAATAGAAAATAAATAAATACCTGATGTACCTGTAATACACCTGATAATGAATTTTTAATTTGAATACTAATACTCCAGGTAATGCATTAATTTATTTTTTATTTATATATTTATTTACTATAGTAAATACTAAAGTATAAAATAAATAATAGCGTAGCATTACTATTATTATTATTATTTTTATTTGTCGTGTTTTTCATCACTTAAGTAGTAGTAGTATATTTATATATTTCATAATTTTTCTAAAATCCAGAAATGTTTAATTTAATTATTATTATATCCTCCACGGTCTTTCACACAGACTTTCTACTTTGCCTTTGTAGCTACATAGGCATCTATATGTAAGCGATACGCGTAATTAATATTTTGAATTATCATGTGCCGTATTAAGGTTGGCAATATTATTTAAGAGATGTTTGTGATAGAATTGGTAATTGTGCTGTGTAACCTCAATTGTTTATTAAATATTTAATATATTAGACATGGGAAAACTGAGAAAAACCGAAAAATCAGTAGATTAAACAAATATTATTAATTATTATGCCTATTTAATTGTTTTAAATATTATCTTATGTACAATTATTTGTTATTTTTTTTGTGATACGGTCAACACCGATATTAAATTAGTTACAATCACGTTTCGGCGTCGGTGACAAGTATATAAAAGAAAAAAACCGGTACTATTTCTTGGAATCGAGGGTTGGTTCTTACAAAAACCCCATGCTCTGAAATTTTATTGAAGTTATATTAACGATGCCTATACCTTTTCTNGCATTGTATTGCATATATACCCTGCAGCAGTTAACTGTGTAAATCAAAAAGATCGGCGTCGGCCAGTCGCGTAGAAAAAAAAGGGACAAAAATAATATGTGCATATACCAAGATACGATCACAATATCACAACACGTACACATAATGTATACGATATTATCTTCTGAAAAAAAAAACAGGTTTTGTTCTTCGGTCGATCGAAAAGTCGGGATTTTAAAATCTGTGTAAAGAACACATGCAGTTCATCCTTAGTCATTTTCGTGGCGTTGGCGGACTTAGGGGAGGGAGGATGGCAGCATCGACAATACGACTAAACGCACGAATTCCTTTCAATAATATTATGAACCACCCGTGAACATCAGAATATATAATAATATATAATCAATATTTTTTCCCGTCACACTATCACATGGCTTGTTCTCATTATGAAGTTTTCAATACTGTTCGCATATTATTTCAAAAATTATCACATTAGACTGAAAATTATTCAAATTTGAACTCTAGAGATTTTAATGTTTAGTATATTATCCTGGTGAATTACGTGCGGTGATGAAATTCTCCTTAATATAAACTCCTGGATTTTTAATCAAAGCGCGTGTCACAGTAGTTTAAAATATAAAATACAGCCGACGAGCGGTCCATCTGGAATATATAGCTAGTTCCCATTTTGCCGCTGTTTACTTATATAGTATACGTATACTTCTATCGGGAATCTATAAATCCGTATATTTTTGATAAATATATATATCAACTAGAAAGTATTGTAGAATTTTTAATCTCAGTAAGTAAAAACACTAACAACATACGAAAATCGTGCTTTTAAAAAATTATTTTTAAATTGTCTATGTTTTTTGTGAACTTAAAACAATAAGTATAATAAATATTTACGTTTTTTTTATTGTTATTAAAATGCACGTATTCATTTATAACAAGGCTTTTATTTCCAAGGTTTTTTCCCTTATATCACATGCATTTAAATAGTGTTTCTAACTAACGATTACACACTGTATTTTACAACAAATTTGGCAACGTCGCTTCCAACATTGCCCGTATTAGAGGGGTCGAAATAATTTTCTTTGTAATTCCGACAACTCGTGAGGGTGAAACACGCGTAGGTACTATTATTATTATTGCATCTGGTCGGTCAGAGGTACCATAGTTATAAAACCAGATTTCGAAGGAGCGACCGTCTGACATTTTCCATTTGTATCATAAAGTAAAAATCAAATTTTGCTATAGAAATAGCTAGGTAGGTATATAAAAACGAAAATTCTAAATTAAACAAATAAAAAAAACTAGTATTATCTTTCGTGGAATGCGCTAATGGCCACAGCTTATGTTGCAATTTTTATTCATTTTCAATGGTGAAATAAAACTAATTTTTGATTTTTTATAGAATAATTCATAATAAAATACATTATTATTTATCTTCTTTACATGCACAGTACCACGACAATAAGTATGGTAATTGAAAATTTGTAATAATAGTTGTCTAATAATAATACACCGAACTGCTGATTAAATATAATATCCATACCATATGTAGTAATACAAAAAATAGGAAATATAAAAAGGGGACAAATAAGAGGAGGTAAAAGAGACTTAAATAAGGGGGGAAATATAAAGACAAGTGATTCGGGGGAATAGTAGTAGACTTAGGATACTATGTATAGTAATAGAAGACAAATATATTTGAAATAATAGGATAATGACATAGAAATACCTACAGAGAATAAAATATAGAGGAGTATGTTTAAAAATGTACCTATATAGTGTGAAATAATCTATCTATGTTTTGGTACTACAAATAATGATTTATCTTTATTCATGATGAAAGTTCAGCCTACTAGTTATATTACTACCATCCTTCCTATGTTTGAAAGGGGTTCGGAGTCATGAATCCGAGAATGGTGACGAAATCAATAACTAAAGAAAGATATAATTATATTACCTGCCCACGGTGTTGGAACATTAGAGTGTATACTTATGGATAACTTCACGTGAACCTTGAGTCGTTGGACGACAATCACAATTTAATTAAGATAAACTAATTTAATTAATTAACACTTAACAATTGTGTGCACTTAGATAAAAAATTGCTAATTTTTAAATTAGGAAAATAAAAGGTTGAATTACATAGTGAATTAATAAATAAATCGAACACGAGTGATTATAACTGCTAAAAGTCGGAGCTATTCGAGAGAGATCCTCGAGAGAAGTTGGCGGAGCGTAGTTGTTGCTATGTGCAGGATTCTCGACAGAGTGTTCATCTTGGAATTTCTCGAAGGATCAAGACGCTTCATTTTCAATTGAAAAAACCGTTAAATTGTATGTGTTTAAATGTTCTAAATGAAGGTAATGGATGGGATATTGATTTTTCTCGAATGATAGAAAACCACTGGAATTTGTGGGCTTAAAAAGACGGAACAGATGGCAATCTCGTCAATGTCGATATAAAATAATTAATAATCGAATTGTGAAAATAAGATAATATACAATAGTATGATTGAGGCGGCAATGTTCTCAAAGGGCCGCAGCAGATGGCGTGCAGTTCTATTATATTTGACAGATATTTAAGTTATTTTGCTTGTAGATAAGCTTGTATTCCTCTCGAATAGCGAACGATCCGTTAGATTTATTAAATTATTTTTCTTTTGTAAAATACCAAGTACTCGGTCATATTTGAATCTATTAGTTATATTACTGTAATGATATAAATAATAAATTATCATACAGTTATAATATTATGCTATGTGAGCATAACATTACAAATATTTACGTCTTCACATAAAATATGTTGACCTTTATCAATAATATCGATAGTTGCCCGAATGCCTCCGACTATGAAAATCTTTATTCTCATTTGTTGAGCCGTAAACGACAAAATCCAATGGTGATTACATTATTATTATTAGCTGATCGTTACTTCTATTAAATTACAATATTATTAATTAATATCATTTTATTTATACACATAATAATATTATGGTATAGAAATCGGCTTCATTCAGAATACAAGGGAAATAATTACATTTCTATACAGATAACCATGTTTCACAGATAATATAATAAATAATTGATAATATATATCAAATAAATATATTTGATATTGTTCATACATTCTTCATTATTTAAGGATTTATTGTTTTCGAATTTAATATTTTTCGAACAAAATACGTTTCTAATCAAATATTTTTCGAATTAAATACTTCTAGTTAATTTACTGTTCGATAAATTATATTCGGATAATTTATAGTCCCTAGGACTTGGCAATTATTGTACATAATTTTTATTCGGTAGGTACTCGCTGTAGTAAAATTATCAGACTAAATAAAAATGCTTGAAAATTTAACAGGAGGATTATTAGAAGTCGTACTAAAGAGTAAAGTCGTTAAAAAAAAATAAATTTCACACCAATGTAGTATTTTTTAATCAAATTTTAACGAAAATCGTTTGAGTAAAAATTTGTGAAACAAATCTAGTTACTGGTTCATACAAATTGTTTCAATATATATTTATTTTACTATAATATATATAATATATATATTGTTGAAAAACCAATACTATTAACCGAGCTTCGTTCAGAATTGTTTTTCGTTAGCAATGATTAATATTTGCTTATTGATATATAATAAATACCCCTTTATACCTATCGTTTCTTTCCAACTTTTCATCTACAACAATGGTCCGTCCATTGTGCGAAGTATATCCATCTTTTTAATTTTAATTTCCTTAAAAATTAAATTATTCATATAACAATCTTATTCACAAATTAGACAATATTTTCTTTCGAAAAATATGCTTGAAATATTCTTGACATGTGGAAAAAGATTTTTGGTAGAAACATATTAGAATTTTAAAAATTTAAAATAATGAAATCGGAAGTGCCGAATTTTGATAAAAATTGAATTTTTTGGTTCACTCCAATTATTATGAAAACTGCTTTAGATATCTAAAAATGACTTTCCCTGTCAATGATTTATAATCAAAGGAACAAATTTGATCTCTTGTTATTTTTCGACCGAAGCAAGTTTTCTATGAGAAATTTTTGTTCGAATTTTGTAAAAAAAGAAATAAACATCATTGTAAAATCAAAACATTACTCACTCTGCTATTTGAATCTAATAACGTGAAAGGTAGAAAGATATACGGACATTGTAAGGTTTGATTGTACGCACCCGGTTGTGATATCCAAGAATGCAAAAATGGTTCAAACATTTTCCAAGATTCTGAGGTTATACAGTTCGTGATTAATAATTTATTTTGAGACACATATACAGTCCGAGAGTTTAAAATCCAGGAACAAACATTCCATACAAATATGTTTTACATATTTTCCAAATTTGGGTTTTTAGGTTCCGTGACTACGGTTCGTAAATTTTTTGTTTCCGAAAAATACAATCTGGGTTTATACGATTTCTGTTAAAATACAGTCCGAATGTTTACATTCCGGAAACATGTAATCTGTAGAAATACAGTGCATTTAAATGCGTCCGTTTTAATAGTTGTGTGTTCATGTATGTGTGAAAAATAGTGGAGATAAGTGCAGCCACTGTAATAGGTAATTTAATGTTTATCTGTAAGCAACGATAAACCATTGCGAACGTTAATACGATTCTGAACGGAGTTCAGTTGATGCTCTGTTAACAATTTATTTGTCATATTATGGTAAAATAATTTTATGTATTATATATTACCTTTAATAATATACGGATATAACCATTTTTCATACTTTTTTCCCGGTTTTTCACATTTGATGAGAAAAATCTTCAGAATCAAAAAATAACATCGAAAAATGGTACTGAAGTACCTTCTCACACTGATATTCTTTCAAATAACACATTTCATCCTTTCATCCAAACAAATAAAAACTAAATAGTCAGTTTGCATTACATCCTGATCACGTTTATTTATCACTATCGGGGATTTTTTTCCGTAATACGACAGAAATAATATAATTTGAGGTCAGGTGCCTGCAATTAGCCACTTATATTTGTAATTTTCAAGTAAAATATATTTTATGGTTTTTTCTTTGTCGTTTTCTACCCTTGAAAATGTTTACCGTGTTGTTTTTTACCTGTCGTTTTTTCCCGAATAGCGTACCGAACGATAATTATTGTCGTTTTGTACAATTATTTTTAGTCCACGTATTATGATTAAACTATGTTATAATCAAAAGTTGAAAAGTAATAATCACATAATAATTTAAGTAACGATTTTACAACCACACTAGTGAAAACCTATGGAAATTGGATTAAATATATATTGATCATACTTCATTTATTATTACTTATTAGTTATTAGCATATGTGAAAAATAAATTCGGTGAAAAGGAACAGCTTTGATACGGGAATGATTTTAAAATCGTCAGAAAAATATTATTGCTTCTCCCACAACGGGGCTGTTGTCGTTGACAAGAGTGCCACGGGCGAAGCGAGGGGTTTAGAAAACCTCATCGCAACCTTCTTGAGTTAATCCCTTGAATTTGGTTGCCATACGCCGCAGCTGCAGACGATTTCCTACCCTGGGATTTTTTTTAATGGACTTGCCCGTTTTCAACAATATCGTCGTAATACAAAACAAGTTTTCGCAAAATAAACACAAAATATTTTTTAGTTTCAACGAGAGACTATCGGTGGACAAGGGAGGGGGGAAGGAGCGTCAATACTCCTTTAGTAGATGTCGATTATAAAGAGAGTTGGGCAAAAACCAACTCGGAAAAAAACGACAAGGCAAAAAACGTTGAATGTATTTTATTTAAAAAGAACAAATGTTAATAAATTACGACCTGTTGACCCTCGATCAAATAAATTCAGTAGTGTGGCTATATATTCCAAAGATGTGCCCTGAATTTTTTTTTATTTTATTTGGAGGGGTCTAAATATATGAATTTTAAATAGTTATAATATTTATTTTTAAAAATGTACAGAAATCCAATTGCACGTTTTTTTACGCACTTTTTTATGAAATAAACTTTTCATTTATATTCATTTTTGAACTCTAAATTTTGATTTAGTCACAGGGATTTTATATTAAATAAGTATTAAAATACAAGTTGAGTTGTTAGGTAGTACAATGTGACTGGATATGACTGGATGGATGTGTTATGAACTTTTTTGAAAGTCAACAACAAATAAAAATAATAAGTGAACGCGCACGAGTTTAAAGTAATTATACAACTATATTTTAATTTAAGTACAATAAATTAGACAAATATAATATTCCGATATACGGAGGTTCTGTTCAAATGCTCTGTTACAACCAGACTAACTGGCTTATGCTCGGGGGGACAGGTCCGTGTCGAGCCGACGCAGTCCGATATACTGTCTCAGNGGTTCATAACACCCCCCCAGACTAAATGAGACACGGGGTTCACCGACCACCGTGTTTCTTACAAAATAAAATTACAAATACAAATAAAATACAATTTTGAATACAAATAAAATAAAATTTCGAATACAAATAAAAATTTTTAATTTTTTACATTCTAGTTTCTTCCTTTATACCATCTGCCTGAGCGATAGGTATATCAGGTTTATATAATTTTACAAAACACATACATTTTTTCTTTACTCTAAAGATTATAATACAAAAACAAATTATAATAATGGCTAAACTTATAAATATAATTGTTATACAATAATGATTTCTTAAATCTACCATAGTTTCTGATGATATTTCCGAAATGTTGTCTATTGCGATTGCTTTATTCGCTAAACTATTTAAATCTTATATAAAATTAATGTTGGAAATATTTTGGGGTTTTTTAAATTTCAGAATTTCTTCTATTGAATGTAATAACTTATTTTGAGAAATTTCGGTTACCATATCCCTTTGGATATTTCGACAAACTTTGTTATTAGATGTAAAAATGGAATTTCCTATATGGAATTCGCAAAAAGAAGGGATAGTTAGTCTATCTACTCCTAACACCTCAATTTTAATAGTCTCTGTAGGATTCAAACATATTATAGTGCTTGAATCAGGTTGAGTAAAGTATAACCATGAATTCGTTTCCGATAACCTATGCCATATAAGTTTATCGCAACGTATATACTTGAAGTCACGAGTTTCTGGTATTGTCTGATAGTTCGTTAATAGAGATACTTCGCATAAGCGAGATCCTAACCGGTGATGAATTGGTTGATTTGTAGTACAAAGTTTACCCTGTTTGAGTGCTGTGCATGTCTTCCATTGTTCTACTGTTAATGTGAAATATTTTTCATTATCGCTACTCATAGCTAAATAGTCGATTTTAGGAGAAATCAATACTATGGTATCACTTTTATACTGAATTAGTGAAGGAATTGGATGATACACATTATATTCTTCCTTAGAAATTAAAGGGATTTCGATGACAAATACTAAATAAGTATCTTGAGTAAAAATAGATATTCTGGAGATTCTGAGGAGTTCAGGTAATGACTCTACGTTAAATTCTACTGGTAATTCGCTTCCCATAGGTAGAATCATTTTTATTTTTCGTAATTCCGTAAGTAGTTTCTGTGAAAAGATTACATTGGTGTGGACTTTTCCATCTAATGCTGCATTTACGATGGATACGAGGTTTTGCGTTTCAAACGTATATTTATTCAATAAAGTTTCGAACAAAACTTCTTGTTCTAGCAATTTTGTCTTAAACATAATTATGTCAATGTTCTGAGTATGTTTGTTAGTTTCTTGCTGAAGATACTGGAGATTTTTCTTAACTTTAGTGTGAATTTCGGCTATTTGTTGTAGAGCATGGCTTCCTTCATTGATCTCTGCTTTCGTGATTCTCGATCGGTCTTGTATTAGATTTAGATTTTCTAATTTTCCTAATCCCCATTCTATTATTTTATTTACAATAAACCCAGTGTCGATTTTTGAACACATACCATATAGAGCGTTGGCCATACGTCTTACTGCATGTCCCAATCTTCGTCAAGGTCTTTCGCTTTGGTCGTGGTCGATCACTAGCATTAAGCTACGATGATTTGATTCTATTTGATGTAGAAAAGGTAGAGTTGCTCATGTGAATTGTTGTATTAACAGTTCACACTTGATTGCGATTTCTGAATTGTCTGCTTTATTTATGTTCTTACAAATCTGTGTTGTTGCATAGTAGTGAGACATTAAATGCCTATAATCTGAAGTTTCTTCTTGGAGATTTACATAAGCTACCAAATCCCAAGTGATGGATGATAGTTTAACTTGTGCAAGTGCTTCGTAATACAATCCTCGCTGATTTATGAATGGAGTAATGTTGAATGCGGGTTCTGATATTCTGTGTGGATTTTCAAATTTGACGTTCTGGCTTTGAGATTCTGTGTATTTAATCATGATCATCATGAAGTTTCTGGAACAAATTTCAATTTCTTTCAACAAATGGTTTGAGTAAATTTCGATACAAAGTGGTGGGTTTGTTTTTCCTGAGGATTGTTATATTCGGAGAGTCTGATTGAATTCCTATGACTGTAAAAGGACCTAACCATTTCGGTGCGAGTTTCCCTTTACTGGTTTTCTCTTGCATCATAACCTTCTCGCCTATACTTATGTTCAGAGGATTTGCTGATTTATCGTAACGTTCTTTTGCTTTGATCTTGCTATCTTGTAATTGTCTTTTAGCTAGCTGATGTGCTTCTTGCATGTTACGTTTCATTTCGGAATAATAGTCATTGTAATTGTGTTGAGGTTCTGGGTCCCTAACAAAAGAATTTGGAACTTTGATTTCATGACCATAGACTAGTTCATAAGGCTGAAAGTTTGTCGCAGTATGTACCGTGGAGTTGTGGCAAAATATTGCGTATGGAACTTATGTGTCCCAATTTTGAGGGTCTTTATTAACATAATTTCGTAGATACATGCATCTGATCACAATGATACAATGATCCATTTCTCTGTGAATGGCAAGGAGTTGTGGAAGTTTGCTTGATTTTAAGAAGTTGACATGTTTCTTTAAAAACCTTACTCAAAAATTCCGCACCGCAGTCGGTAACAAGATTCTGTGGTAGCCCATGTAGGCATACAAATTGATTTACGAAGTGAAAAGCGACTGTGCTTGCCTCATGGTTAGCCATTGACGCTGCCCACGCGAATTTGGAAAGATCGTCCTGTAAGGTAAGTATGAATACATTCCCGTTATAGGACTTCGGAAGTGGACCCAATATGTCCATGAAAATCTTCTCAAATGGTCTGGATGCGGTGGTCATGATCACCATAGGTTCCTTAATTGTTCGATTTGTGGTTTTATTAAGTTGACAAGTAGCACAAGATAGGATGTAATTTTTGATCATTTGCCTCATCCCTTTCCAATGATATTGCTGTGATATCCGTTGGTAAGTTCTGGCAATACCTTGATGTCCACCCAGAGGATTCTCATGGAACTCCCTGATTACTCGTTGCTGTTCGTCTTCTGTCAACGGTTCACGATCTACGACCTTGATTTTGATAGCTGAATTTTGAAAAATGTAACATATCATAGAACGCACTGTTTCCCACTTAAGTCCGTCCAGTCCACAACCTAAGCGAGGACAGACTAATTGTGTGATATGTCGTTCCTTACATAATTTTTTCAAATTCAAGAGGCTCTGAAATAAATGCTGATAGCTGGGCTTTTGCCAATGATGTTCTTTAGTGAGGAAATAGAATATTGTTCTATTTTCTACTGTTAACGAAGCCACTTCGGTAACTTTTTTGTTCAACTTGCGTAGTTGTGCTACGTTTCCGAACTTTCTTCGTATAGTTAACGCTATACCCTTATTCATTTTGAAATCAGATGAGACACAATGTACCAAGGAGGCAGTTGACGCATTATCAAATAGATCTCCTTGCACTTCCATTAAGTTTGTATACGATTTCTTGGAACTTGGTTCTGCTGAGAGAAACTGTTCATATTCATAATATTCAGTATTTAATGAAAGTTCTGTGTGTTTTGCATTATCTGTGAACTTTTGAGAGGCTAAATTGTCTGGAAATTCGGAATGTTCTGCATTTTCTGTGAGTGTTCGAAAGGCTGAATTGTCTGGAGAGTCTGAATATTCTGTATTTTCTGATTGACTTGTTGTCGGATGGTTGCTGTTCTCAGGTTGTGGTTGTGCCCTGGTAACAACTCGGTGGATTCTACTTAGAGCATCCGCGTTCGTGTTACTAGTTCCAGATTTGAAGTGGATAGTATATTGATACTCTTCAAGCTTTAAACGCCAGCGAGTCTAATGCCTGGGTCTTTTAAATTGAACAACCATAACAAGGCACGATGGTCTGTGATTATGTTAAATTTTTTACCGAATAGATATGGTCTAAAAACCTTTATTCCCCACACTATACGTGTCAGCTTCTTTTCGGTAGTATTATGGTTTACTTCGGTTTACTTTGTTTAATGTTCTAGATGCGTAAGCTACCGGAAGATCCTTGCCAATTTCTTCTTGTGAAAGCACAAATCCAATAGCAAAGTTTGAAAGACTGACTGAAGTCAGGGTACTGGAGGATCGGTGATTTTATTAAGCAGTTTTTTAATGTTTCAAATGCTTCTTGGCATAGATCGTTCCAGCGGTAAGGAACATCCTTCTTAAGTAGCGATATTAATGGTTTTGCAATTTGTCCGTAGTTTGGTATAAATTGTCTGTAGTAGCCCGAAAGTCCCAGGAAAGATTTGATTTCCTTGACATTCTTCGGTACTGGGAAGTTCTGAACGCATTCGACTTTCTGAGGATCTGGTGTGACGCCCGCGTCAGTGATTCGGTGACCGAGGTACGTAACTTCTTTTCTGAGGAATTCGCATTTTATTGGCTGTAAGCAGGAATCAACTTGGAGGGATATGATCATATTTTGAGCTTTTGCAGACAGATGTTCATTAACCATACTGATACAATAAAACTCCCTGGATCAATAGCTATCACAAATAACCAAACCCATTTTAAAATATTCTTCACCGATGAAAAAATCATGTGCTTCATATGCAAGTCAATAGGACCCACATCATTGTCATGCAATAACAGAAATTCTGAGCATATAATTAATCCTCAAACACCCACCCAACATGAAACATTGAGCCACACACATAATACCAATGAGAAAAACACTATTATATCGATAGATGACGTGCAATCTCCCTTCTGTCCCCTCG
Organism: Cinara cedri; assembly: GCA_902439185.1. Taxonomy (NCBI): domain Eukaryota; kingdom Metazoa; phylum Arthropoda; class Insecta; order Hemiptera; family Aphididae; genus Cinara; species Cinara cedri. The sequence goes on from CABPRJ010000564.1 coordinate 35,072, forward strand.
TTGACGAACCTTTACACTCCGGATACTCCAACCCACAAGAAAATCAGAATGATCTTATAATCAATGATCCAAATATAGCTAAGCAATCGCAAGAAATAGCATCGATACTATCCACCCCTACTACACAAATTAAAAAACCTCTATCTGACACATTGACTTCAAAATCTCTCACGTTACCGACCTCTCCAAACGATACTTTTCCCGTCTCGCAGCCAGATAAAAAAAAATCAAATCTCAACTCATGACCAACTCAGCTAACAGTACAGTGGACAGCAAAACAGAAGCTGCTCTCAGGCCTGCTGAAGATATTTTCTCCGACAGCAACTCATCCTCTATATATCTCAACCAATTTAAATATTTCCTAGAAAACTTTGGAAACCAATCTATAAATATACATACGCTATGCAATGAATTAAACTCTGACCTACCCAGTATAATAAATACACTCGAGAAAGTCCGACCAACTATCACAGATCGATGGATGAAATCCAAGCTCACCAAAATGGCAAACCGCCTATTCCAAATGCTCCCTCCACAGAACCATACAAATACAAACTAAACCATGACCACACCAAGACCCCACCCTACTCCAGTCCTAAAAAAAAAAAAAAAATAACTCCCTCACTTAAACCCTCCAAAGAAACCCATCACCATTACCATAAGGAATCTTATCATCATGAACAACATCATACAATGGAATATAGACGGTTTCTACAAATGAAACATTGACATACAACGCATCCTCTACGATTTCCATCCACAAATGCTATGTTTCCAAGAAACTAACTTGAAACCAGGATAAACTAGCCATCTTAAAAATTATTCTGGACATTTCAAAAACTGCATAAATGCCACAAGGGCCAGCGGAGGTGTAGCAAAATTTATAAGAAACGACATTTAAAGCCATCAAGTAAACCTACACACTCACCTTGAAGCAGTCGCAGTGTTAGCTAACTTCCAAACCCAAATATGCGTATGCAACATATACCTCCCAGATAGTATCAACTTCAGCATACAAGATCTTACTGATATTTTAACTCAACTCCCCAAACCCTTCATTATAATTGGTGATTTCAACAGCCGCAACCCTCAATGGGGATCTTCATATACAGACAGCAGAGGAAAAATAGTAGAAAATTTCTTAGAAAATCCAAACTTGATACTCCTAAATGACGGCAGCCCCACTAGACATAACATGGTAAATGGAAACCTCACTGCCATCGACCTATCAATAGCAAGCACAATCATTTCCCCTCACATCGAATGGAACACTCTCCCTGAATACAACAGCAGCGACCACTGGCCCATAAGGATTCAACTTTTTCATCAAACACTTACCAAAGAACCGATAAACAAATGGAAACTAAATTCCCCAAACTGGAATACATTCTCCATTCTCTTAGACCAATACCTAGTGGATAACCAACTAGACAATCTCAATGCTGAACCACAAAACCTAAACCAAGATATTATCGATGAAATGATTAACAATTTTGCTAGTCGAATTATAGAAGCAGCCAACCTCACAATAGGAAAATCAAATCGTTCCAAAAGTAAAAAAACCATTCCATGGTGGAACGATGACTGCAAATCTTCAATTAGGAAATACAAAAAAGCGCTCAATCACTTCAAAAAAACCAAACTACAATCGGATCACATATTATTAAAAAAATATCGTGCAGAATCCAGATATATCACAAAAAAAAGTAAAAAAGAATACTGTCAAAACTACACATCAACAATAGACAATAATATATAACCTACAACTCTCTGGAACAAAATAAGAGCGCTCAAAGGATCCAAATATCAACCCATACCTAATATGATGTCACACAATAACATTAATCTATCATCAGACCAAGACATTGCTCAAGCCTTTGTTAAAACCTTTCAAGATAATTGCAACAACTCTAATTATGAAAAGGACTTCCTCCTATATAAAAACCAAATTGATAAAAACTTCAATATCAACATGAACACTCAGAGAGATGACCTTGATTACAACCTCCCTTTCAAAATAAAAGAACTGAAAATGTCATTAAAAAACTGCAAGAGAAAAAGCCCAGGACCTGATGACATATCATACATATTCTTAAAGAATTTCTCAGAAAAAGCCCTTAATGTACTACTAACATCTACAACTTAATTTGGAAAAACGAATTTTTCCCAACCAATGGAGACAAGCACTTGTTGTACCGATTCTAAAACCAGACAAAGACAAGTTCAATGTCCAAAGCTATCGACCTATATCCCTCATTAGTACCTTCAGCAAACTATTAGAAAAAATGATCAATAAACGCCTAATATGGCATCTTGAGATAACAAAAAAAATCACAAAATATCAATGTGGCTTCCGCCAGAACCACTCCACACAGAATGTCCTCACCTCTTTACACACAGACATAAGTGACGCCATTATAAGAAAACAGCATTTAATCTTGATAGCTCTGGACCTTAAAAAGGCATATGATATGGTATGGAGGAAAAATGTCTTAACCACGCTTATTAAATGGAAAATATCCGGTAATATGCTTACTTTTATTCACAACTTTCTCATAAACCGACAAATCCAAGCAAAACTAGGAAATACATTTTCAAATCACCTAGATACCGAAAATGGACTATCCCAAGGCTCATCAATAAGCGTAATCCTATTTATCATTGCCATAAACGATATTTTTAATAAATTACAGAACCCCATAAAATACTCTCTGTTTGCCAACGACTGTATCATTTACTATAGTGGAGTCAACACCAAAACCACCATAGAACTTCTACTAACAGCAATAAACTTCTTGCTTAACTGGTCATTAACATCAGGCTCTGAATTTTCACCCACAAAAACCCAATGCATAATTTTCAATAAGAAGAAAAATGACATATTACATCACGTTTACCTAAACAGTAATAAAGTTAACTACACCGACAACATTCGCATACTTGGAATTGTTTTCGACAGCAAATTTACATGGTCCCCACACATTAAAAAACTTAAGGTCGAGTGCAAAAATAGGATTAAAATTATTAAAACGCTCTCCCATTATTCTTGGGGAGCAGACAAACATTGCCTGCTCACCATATATAAATCGCTTATACTCTCCAAAATCGACTATGGATCCATAATATATAATTCAGCAAAGCCAAAAATCACCAATACGATCGACCCCATACACAATGAGGGAATCAGACTCTCCATCGGTGCTTTTCGTACCAGCCCAGTCAATAGCATTCTTTGCATAGCAGGAGAACCCCCTTTGCAAATTAGAAAGAACAGAGAAATCCTTAAATACATATCAAAAAAAAAAAACCTTACAGCACCATATAACATCCAAAANCATGTCAGCACACCAAAATCATCGATACATACAGAAAACTTTGCGAAAACTTCACATTTGATATCGAACCTTCGTCTCCCTATAACATCATTCCCTTTTGGAAAAGACACATCAATATAAACACTCAACTTCTCCTACTTAACAAGCACAACACAATACATGCACTAATAAAAGCAAACTTCAACGAAATTGTAAACTCTGAATTTAACGACTATACCCAAATATATACCGATACTTCCAAAAACGCCAATGGTGTGGGATTTGCCTATACAACAAGCTCATCATGCAAGCTTTACAAACTCCCTCCTGAAGCTAGCATATTCATCGCAGAATCTCAAGCCATCAAAGAGGCTCTAACATAAACAAACTCAATGACTTCCAACAAAATACTAGTTATCAGCGACTCCCTGAGCGCCCTCTTAGCCCTCGAATCACCAAACCCCTCCAATGAAATGATTCAACAAATACACAACATTCTAGCTAGGTCTAAGAAAACCATCCAATTCATGTGGGTACCGACGCACACAGGCATAATGGGAAACGAAAAAGCTGACGCACTAGTAAACGAAGCAACCGCAACAACTGATGTAACAATTATAAACAGGCTAACTTACCAGGATGTATCAAAAAAAAAAAAACACACTAGCAAACGCGACATGGAAAAAACCTTGGGACTTAGGATCTTGGTAAATGGCATACCCCAACTAATTTATCCCGACGTGAAGACATTGTAACTATCAGGACAAGGTTAAGACACACTAATCTTACTCATGTACACCTAATCAAACATGAAGAACCACCCATATGCACTCAATGCAACGAACAACTAACGATCAAACACATCTTATTACACTGCCCGCAATTCGCACAGGAAAAATCCATTCTAAACCATCCAACCACAATGGAAACAGCACTTGGAGAACACATCACACATCTAATCAATATTTTCTTCAAGCAATTGGATACTTCTCCGAAATTTAAAACTTAGATTTAATAATACTTTAAATGTAAAATAATGTATTACACAATGTAAAATAATATAATAATGTAATGTAATATGTATACACACAGGCTAATGACCTAGATGTTGAAGCCTTAATTACTAAATAAAAAAAAAAAATAAATTCCCATTTGAAATAAAAGGTTAACTTTACTTTTGATGATGCGCAATGTGTTCACGGTCTTTTAATTTTTTTTTTTTTTTCATATGCACCTTTTAGCAAAAACCTATACGTTAGTATGAGGTATATTCTTTTTGTAAGCATATGTATACATGTTAAATGTTATATCTTGGGTCAACCTCGCTGTGGGGCTAGTTTAGATTATTTTTTGATGTTGTACAATGTGTTCATATACAAACATATTTAATTTTTGTTCTGTGCGATATGTATAACAATTTCTTGGATCTGTTGTTTTTTTTTTATTTGAGGAAAACCAACCTTTTCACCTGTCTATATTTCACAAATGACGTTTGGACTAAAAGGTAAACATTACTTTTGATGATGTACAATGTGTTCATGATCTTTCTATTTTTTTTTTTTTGTTATGCGCATTTTAGCAATAAGATAAACTATGTTATGAGGTATACTCGTTTTGTAAGGATATGTATACATTTTAAAATGTTACATTTTGGCCAAAAACGTTGAGCGGCTTGATTAAAATTTCTATTGATGATGAACAATGTGTTCATAAACAATCATTTTTAATTTTTGTTCAGTGCGATTTGCACTACGGTGTATTGGTTTTGTTTTTTTTTTTTTTTTAATATTTGGAAAAGAAACGTTTTAACCTTTCATATTTTGACAGTTCACGTTTAGAATAAAAGGTTAAATTACTTTTAATGATGCTCAATGTGTTCACGATCTTTCTCATTTTTTTTTTTTTTTATGCACCTTTTGGCGAAAAGTTATACATTGGTATAAAGTATATTCTCTTTGTAAGCAAATGTATACATATTAATGTGTTATATTTTGGGTCAGAAACGCAGGGGGGCTAGTTTATATGTTTTTTCGATGATGAACAATGTGTTCACAAACTATCATATTTAATTTTTATTCTGTGCGATATGAACTATAGTATATTGGTTCTGTTAGTTTTTGTGAAGTATAAGGAAAAGAAACGTTTTAACCTTTCATATTTTGACAATTCACGTTTAGAATAAAAGGTTAACTTTTTTTTTTTGATGATGCACAATGTGTTCACAAATTTGCAAAAAAATTCGTCCAGGCGAACTGATACGCAAATAAAAAAAGAAAATATCTTTATTGAAAAGTTCGAGGACCTTTTTGACATAGCACACTCTGATGCTATGAATATGATAAGTAATGAAATTACTATTTATCTAAATCCTGAAGCAGCAGCATTTTCATTTTTTGATTCAAATATTTCTTTGCCAATGAAAATAAAAATGGTAGATTCACTTAAAATTTAAGATGGAAATGAAAATATTATTAAACG
>CABPRJ010000565.1:0-40508 GCA_902439185.1 Cinara cedri
GAGGAAAAAAAAAGTGGCCGAGGAACTCGGATTTCGTTTTCTATACAAATATTTTTTTTTTTATAATCTTCGATAAAAATCCATATCGAACGCCCCAACAAGTTGCACATAATGATTTAAACTCTTTTAACGTCCTAAAACTACTAAAAAATTGTTACAAAGTTTTTTTACATAATGTTCTAGTTGTTCAAAATAAATTAACAAATTTAAATGTACTCTTATGGTTCGTAGATCTGTTAAAACATAATTTTGAGCTAAACGGATACATGAGATATTTTTGTGTCTAGACGTTACAAAATATTCTTTAATTACAGTTTGGTTTTCTAACATACAATCATCAAAAACAACTAAACCGTCTGGTATACATTCATTAACAGAAATTATATCTCCATCGGAAAAATCTGTTTCAACTTCTTCTTTACCATTACACATTTTTTTTAAATGCTCATGATGTAAGTGCTCATGCACAAACATTAACGGAATATCTCTTAGACTTGGATGCAAATAATCTTCATGGATGGGAAATGTGTTAATATTTACTACAGAGTATATTTTAATATTTTAAATGAAAGATGACCAGGAAAATGTTTATATTTTGGAAGTAGATTTGAAATATCCTAAAGAACTTCACGATCTTCATTTTAATTATCCACTAGCTCCCAAAAATGTGTTTGATAATAAAGAACTACCAAAATTAACAACAACTCTATATGATAAGAAAAAATATATTCTACATTATATTAATATAGGCTTCATTTAACTTTAGGTTTAAAATTAGAGAAAATATGTAGGGTACTAAAATTTGATAATGAATATTGGTTGAAATCATATATAAATTTTAACACAAATTTTCGTGCAAGAACAGAAAATGAATTTCAAAATGATTATTATAAGTTAATGAATAATTTGTACATATTTGTAAAATTCTGATCTTGCCATACAACAAAATACTTACAGTTTGTAATTTTATTTGAAGGACTTAATAGAACAGTACAATTTAAGCTAATAGCTGCTTTCTTATCAGCTTCAAGGCATCTCTTAAAATTCCATATGACGCAAATGTTTTATTTTTTTGAACTAAAACAGAAGAACAAAATGCCTAAAGTAAAACTAAATACATGCAGTCGCCTACAGTCATATGTTTCAGAATTCGGTAGTTCTGTGTTTTTAATTTATAAATCAGTCCTATTTTGTAAACTTTGTGAAGTTAAAATTAGTGCTCAAAAACGTTTTACTGTGTTACAATATCTTAAAACCGTAAAACATATCAAGTCAATTAACCGCATTGATAAGCCAAAAAAAAGTCAAAAACTTCTCGAATTTAATCTGCCAACTAAAAAATGTCAGTCTAACAAAGATTTATGTAAAGCTATGTTGATTGCTAATATTCCATTATACAAAATAGAAAATTTTAAATTTAGTACATTTTTACAAGAGTATACAGGAAAAGAAATTCCAAAGGAAGCTACTCTTCGTAGAGGTTACGTAAATGACTGTTATAAAGATATTTAAGAAAAAATACGAAATCATGTATCAAATAACAAAATATGGGTCTATTGACGAGACGACCGACGTTGAAGGTCGCTTCGTAGCCAATGTTATTATAGGAGTTTTACTAACTGATGGACTGGGTGAGATATTTTTGTTAAATACAGAAGAATTAGAAAAAGCCAAACATCAAACTATTTTTAAACATTTTGATAAATCCATACATTTTTTATGATTACAAGACGTTCAACATGATAAAGTCTTATTATTTTTGTCTGACGCTGCGTCGTATATGGTGAAATCGGGAAAAGCAATTCCAATATTTTAGAAGGTATAGACAATTCTATGGAAAATCTTGAAAACTTGCAACTCAACAACTTACAGTTCTATAAATTCGCTCCACTAACATCTGTTACTGTCGAACGTTCATTTTCAAGATACAAAAATTTATTGGCGAACAATCGCCGGTCATTTACGTTTGAAAATATAGGACAAATTTTAGTGATGTAGTGCAATTCATTTGGGTAAGATTTAAAAAATTATTAAATCATTAAAACAATATGCGTTTATAATTGACATTTTTGTTTTTTTTTTAATCTGTTTAAAGGCAAGCATAAAGAAGAAATGAAAATAATAGTGTACCTTTATAAATTTGTAATTTTTTTGCATTTTTAACGAAAAATGAAAACATTTTTAGAGCATATTTAAGAGTATATTTTAGTATTTGTGCATATTTTATTAGCATATATGATAATTTTTAAGGGCATGAACGCATGCATATTGTAAGGTTTTTTAAGGCATAAAGTCCCTAGTCCTAATTATAATATATGAATTTTATACCTACCCATGTACTATTTTAAAAAAATATTATTTTAAATTATTGAATATAATTAAAAAAAAACAAAAAATAATACTGAATTATAAGTTTATATTATGCTTTGAATTTATGTTATTACTAGCTGAATTACCCGGCGTTGCCCGGAAAAACTCCTTTTACTACTTTTTTCGTTAATTACTATAGAACTGTTGTCTGATGACAACTGTTGGCATTCAGATTTTGCATGTGGTTTGGCAGTACTGCCTGATGTGGTTTGGCAGTACTGCCTGAGACAAATGAAGTACAGACGGTAAGTACATTTGAAGGTTTGGCAGTACTGCCTGAGACAAATGAAGTACAGACGGTAAGTACATTTGAAGGAGGAGATGGGGCATATAGAGGAAAAAATGTGCGTTCATCATAGGACCAGTGCACTTAAAACGAAATATTAACTTTTCTTCCAAGTACTCGTCTGGCTGTAAAATAACATCGCCATCTCTGTATACCACTAAATGGTACGGGTATATTTCAGAAGCAGCGTGAATTTCACAAGGGGTGGCATAAGTGGTAGGAAGGGACATGTGAGCATGATATTCGTTAATATTTCTGTAAATATTTCTACACGGCATCATGCTGTACAGTTCAAACCGTTGCCAATTGTTACAAACGTATTGTACGACACTTGCCCGTAAATGAGGCGCATGTGAAACGGTGCTATACATGTGATACGAAAGTGAATAAAAAAAACATGAACCGTCTCCCCCTCCACATGCAAAGCACGGTGAGGTACCATGACACCACGAAAGTCGATGAGCTCCATGTGTTTAAGGGCACCGTATATTATAACAACAACGTATAATAAAATAATNACACTTACCCGTAAATGAGGCGCATGTGAGACGGTGCTATACATGTGATACGAAAGTGAATAAAAAAAACATGAACCGTCTCCCTCCACATGCAAAGCACGGTGAGGTACCATGACACCGCGAACGTCGATGAGCTCCATGTGTTTACTGGCACTGTATATTATAACAACAATGTATAATAAAATAATATAAAATTATTATTGTAAATATTTTAGATGTTACGCGTGTTCGAACTGCTGGTAGTACGGAGTGCAAATGAAATTAACGTGTTTAGTGTATAGGCATCGTGGCAAGACAATGGAGAGATAACTAATAAATAGTATTGGTTTATGTTATCGGTGTGCATTTTAATTTAATCGTTCATAATAATAAAATTGGTGTACGCGATGCATGAGATTATTTTTATCGATAAACTTCTCGGAACAATTATTCTTATCTACACGACGACCGGACGACGACGAACAAAAAGGATAGGTTGCAGGTAGCTGGAGACCCGCGGGCCGCCGTGCCGCACAATACGTATTGGCGGTGAATNTACTCCACTAAAACGCAACATTTTTGAAAATCCCTCCTTATTGTACGGTGAAAATATGAGAAGAACCTATATTCCAAATTTCAAGTCCGTACGTTACGTAGTTTTTGAGATACAGCGATCAGTCAGTCGGTGGTATTTGGATTTTATATGTATAGATTTAATCAAAGAAAAACACAAAGTAAAAAAAATTTGGCAGAGAACAAGAAATTTAGGAGTTAAAAGAAGACTAAATCAGAGGACTAAAAGAGTAAAGTGGGAATTAGATAACATAAGATATAACTCTTAAGGTGCTTACCTGGAAAAAATCAATCTGAATAACTCTAGTCTTTGGTTAGCTACAAAAACAGTACTTAAGCAGCGCAATGTTATACCCTCTTTAAAAAACGGATTAGCCAATTATGACACAAATGCAGAAAAGTACGAAGCCTTTGCTGACTACTTTGAATCATGCTTCACTACGGAAGATGACACTCACCATCAAAACAAACACTCAGAAGAAATGTCAAACAAAATTAATCACGAGCATAACACCATTATCACGCCAACATCCCCCAAGGAAATACAATTAATCATATCAAAATTAGCAAGCAAGAAAAGTCCCGGTCATGACTTAATAACAAACAACATTTTAAAAAACCATACTTCAAAAGCATTAACATACCTAGCCTCTTTATTTAACTCAACCATGAGTTTAGGTACCTTTCCCCTTACATGGAAACATTCCATAATAGTCCCAATCTATAAACCTGGTAAACAAGCAAACTCTCCCGCAAGTTACAGACCAATAAGCCTATTACCAACCCTATCAAAGCTATACGAAAGGATTTTACTGAATAGGATAAAACCATTCTTACACATATTCCCAAAATACCAGTTTGGCTTCAAAAAACAGCACTCCACATGCCACCAGATCCAACGTATATCAGAAATAATCGTACATGGTTTTGAAAACAAAAAATACACTACAGCAGTTTAACACAGGCCTTTGATAAGGTCATCATGGCATCATGGACTTGAAATAAAACTGAAAGCACTTAATCTTCCTATGTACCTGTTAAAAACCATCACATCATTCATTACAGACAGAACATTCCAAGTGAGAATAGACACAAACCTATCTCTACAACACAAAATCAAATCTGGAGTCCCACAAGGGTCAGTATTGGGGCCAACGCTATTTAACATTTACTGCCATGACATACCCAACCCCTCTAACTCTCAACTGGTAATGTTTGCGGACGACACAACAATACTCACGCAAGATAGCGTATTAAACTTATCAATCGAAAAACTACAATCTTTATTAAACAAAATTACCTCCTGGTTCAAAAAATGGAAGCTGAAACTAAACCCGACTAAAAGCGAGGCTAAAATATTTACCCTTAAAAGATATAACGATCCAATAAATATTAGCATAAACAACCATATCATACAATGGAACAGAAAAGATGACTCAGTCAAATACCTTGGAGTTTTCCTCGATGAAAAACTGACATGGAATATTCACATAAACAAAAAACTCACTCAGGGATATGCCAGGATGAGAATTCTCTACCCCTTAGTGAATTACAAATCAACTCTCCAAATGAAATCTTCTCTCCTTCTCTACACCACAATAATCAGACCACTGATAACTTATGCCTGTCCTGTATGGTCTGCTGCCTCTATAACTAAAATAAACAAAATACAAATCTTACAAAATAAATTCTTAAGGATATGTCTCAAAGCACCGTGGTTCATGAGAAATCGCCAGATCCATAATGACATGGAAATACCCCTGATAAATACATGGATTAAAACCCAATTTAAAAATGTCCACGCCAAACTAAAAAACTTGGACAGTGCTCGTCATTACAATATAGGAAAAAAAACACTCAATAGACGTCTGCGGCCTCGACTTCCCCAGGACATTCTTTTAACAGACACAGAAGACTCATCATCAGAAAATGAAGACCATTGTTAATATACTAGACCTCATAGTTACTATTATATTCATATATACAACACATTATTGTATCACTCTCACTATTAATATTGTATCACTCTCACTATTAATAATTATGTCATTAATAAATTTATAATCATTTAAATTTGTGTATCACTCTCACTATTAATAATTATGTCATTAAACTCTCACTATTAATAATTATGTCATTAATAAATTTATAATCATTTAAATTTGTAACAAATAAAATTGTAAAAACTAAAAAGTTGTAATAGCACTAGGTGTGCTGGAAAATTTTATAATTATAATAAAAAAAAAAACTAAAAGCATTTATGACCAAACTCATTGTTTTGACTAGAGCGTGGTTGACCTGATTAGGTGAGTATTAAAATTAACTCACAAAGCTATTACCGAGGTATTCTCAAAAATATAAAGGTAGTCAACTTATTAAACCAATTAATGGGTACTATGTATAGACCGATAGCACATTGTACAACTTGATATTTACTGTAAAATAAATATTAGTACATCAATTATATTTATTTATTTTATGTAGAAATAAAATAGAAGAAGAATATTTATATATACATATATAGATATTAAAATGTACTAAATTCGAGTCATGGAGTTCCATTAATGGATAACTCCTTCACTCAAGCCTATTGTCTCAAAATTGAGTTAGATATTTCAATTCAGTTTATTTTATTTTATCTTATTTTATATAAACACAAACAACACTTGCACTTAATTCTTAAGTATACTTTAAGTTAAAATTACGCATTGTACAATATTACTAAAACATCCAATTAATCTGTATCCGTTATGAAAATGGTCATGAAAATATATACTATAATTTGTTATTATGGTGTAATTAAAATATTAATTTTAAATTACATCCTAAAAATACATGAAGCTATGTGATTTTTCTTCATTAAGTGATATACTTTTATGTCCTTGCTCCTTACATGGCGTAGAATTTCCTGGTAAAAACACAAATTATGTAAATATATGACTGTATTTATTATTTGAAGATTTATTGATTATTTATTAGGTACCTGACAGTGGTGGAAATAGCATCCGTGGTGAGTGCTTCCAGGCAATAATCGTCTTATTTATTCAAGCTAATTCAAAAATTATTGTCAAATTTTCATAATTTTGGTGCAAATTATCTCGTATGTATTCAAATAATGTGGTGTATATGCACTCAGTTTTCACAATTAGCAATGCGTACACCTCTGCAAAACTCTTAAACAATAATACATTTCAAATTAAATGATAATAAAATACAAAAGGGTATTAATAAAAGATTCATTTGTTTTAAAAAAATGTAAAAAGCTTTTAAATTCATTAATTCCAATTGTATATTTTGTATTCTTATTTATAAAAATTATGAATATTAATAAAATTACAAATGATTTTCAACCACAAGTTTACCTAAATATAAAAATATAAAAGTATTTCCAACAAACCCTTATTATTTATAAGGGGAATTTTTATTTAGGTTATTTTTTTAATGCATTATTACTACTGCAATCAATTTGTTCAGTTTTTCACTGAAACAACATACAATCCCTTATAATGAGTTGGTATATAAAGAGCAATAACTTAAAAAACAATCAATTCAAATTAATTAAATAGATGGTAGTTACAACATTTGCATAAATAATTTGAAATTAAATTAATTGATAACAGTCACCTTCTAATATTGTAAGAATTGTCTTAAATGCCAGTTATTTTTACCTATTAGTTAACAATAGATTACTTTTTTCTTAAAACAAATTTTCATTTTGTACAATTACATTTTGTAGTTTGTCTAATTTCTAAATTGGAGAACAACATGCCTACTGTTAGTATAGGTTGGTTATTCTGTAAAATATAATCAGAGATATAATTATTGTTAAACATTAATCAAGTTTCATATTATTGTTTGTATAATACAATGTCAATAAAATACTCTCCATTATGTGGGTACTTGCTAATAAAATATTATATAATGTTTAAGGTATGTTTACTTAATTAACTAGTATAATAACAATACAATAATAATAAGTGTATAATATAACATGTCAAGTGAAAAAGAGATGGACAAAATCGTATAGAAGATACAAGCCATGCACAAGAGGTAACCCCAAATTATATTTTTTTTTTCATCTGAATACTATTAAACAGCGGAAAAAAAATTTATTTTATGTAATTTATTAATAAGTACACACATACTTACTAACAAAATATTTTTTTTTCAAAGTTGATTTGTTTGCAGTTCACTATTGCTATAATTTCCTTATCATTTTTCTGACCACTAGGAAAGTCCCGTTTTTAACTACTGTTAAAATTTTTTTTTTAAGGTTTAGTATTACATTTTCTTCATTGTTTATTACAACTTCGTAATAACATAGTCAAAAACTCATTTAGTTTTTGTGAGTGTTTTTAAAATATACTAACCATTAAATATTTTTCTCAATATTTAAATTATTGAAAAAATATTAAATGAGAACAATAATTGTATATAGTGTATGTAAATGTATAACAAGTATTTTAATCATTCAAAACTTCAAATTAAAATAAAACCCAATTTATTAGACAAATGTATTTTTATACATAAAGCTATTATTTTATTGAAATATTAGAATGAATTATAAATCAAGATTCAATTAAACCATTTAAAATTAAAGTAAATGAAATATCTTACTTTTATCCCTAATTCTGTTGTAATTGTACCTCGAACAGGGAATTGTAAAAATGTCTTTTTTTTTATTCCTCATTTATTTAAAAACTTAGAAATTTAAGGTTCAACACTTACATGTTTATAAAGGTATTAAGTTATTTTAATAACTAAAAGTGAAACTATACAAAAGTAGTTTAAATTCTTGCAGATAAAGATAATATTATGAAAAATGTTATAATCGTATCCATTCTCCCCGACCTAATGCTTTAAATGTACCTTTAAAATTATTATTGTTTTATTATTATTATGTAATATTATATTAACAAATGTGTAGAATAATATCTATAATACTCAAAATATATATATAACGATTTTTTTTAATATTATTAAATATTGGGGAATATGTATAATTAATAATAATAAATATAATGCTAAAAATATATCTTTTAAATGAATTATTTTTATTAAATATTTATAAGTTTAAATTTTTTTTAACGGCGAAGTGGGCTTTCGTCGAAATAGCGATTTAATATTTTAATAACGTGTCTTTTAAACTTTCACCACCCTTGACCTAGATTAATGAAATGTGTAGGTACTCACATGGATGAAGTTTTAGAGAGGAGGGGTTGGCGGAGGGGTTGGGAAAACATTAAATTCTTCTTCTTCTTCTTCTCTTTCTTCTTCTATTTCTTCTTCTACTCCTGCTTCTTCTCTTTCTTGATCATCCAAAAGTCTAATCAATAAGTCTTGCCCATAATTTCTCGGCGAAACAAACGCGGAATGTGGAGTCGGGCCGACTATCTGTATGGCCGCTCTAAAGCTACCCTCTTCCAGTAAAGGCGCTATCGTAATATAATAGTTATTATTTTCGACGTTTGCAAGTTGGTCTGATTGATAGGAGATGTGAACTTCGAATAAAACTGCTTCGTTTTGGTCAAAAACTTTAACTTTAAAACCCCAGCCAACGGGAAAATTAGCCCTGCACAAATGTGTTTGTTCTCCGGTGGTGTTTATGTATGAAATGGTAACTAACACTTGGATGTCAATTTTTTCCATGTCAATTAATAAGTACATTTTTCAATTTTTTTTTTAAAAAAAATTGAATTAAAGACACTAAAATGTATAAAACAATACTCAATATTACGTTAAATAACATCAGAGACACTATTTTCGTCATGGCCATCAAACCAATACTGTGTAAATTACAAACGGTTCATTTGTTGACCGTTTTCACTACAAAAACAATATAGGTAGAGTATAAAGAATAAGATTCGTATGCCTATCACTTCCTATAACAAATGGGATCGATTGAAGGTCAAACTGTATTAATAGGCTACCATCAAATATGTGGGTATCAATGGTAACAGGGTGGGGATGGAAGTTTCAGATCTTTGGATCTAAAGTTTGAGAACAAACGAGGTGCCGAAAAAAGTCTACTAAACTCCCATTTTATGGATATCGAAAAAAAAATCTTTTTACCTACAACTGTGCACTATTATTTTGATTCACTCGTAATAAAAACCAACAACAAAAATCACATCAATAATTTTTAGTTTTTTTTAAGTATACTTTGTATTTTTAAAAATATTTTGAATTTATTTTTATTTTTATGAATTACTACACAACAATAATACTGTGTTATGACTCCATCTAAATAAAAGCTAAATTTAAAAAAAAAAACATGTACTGATATTATATTTAATAATGATTAAACCTTTAAAACACGTGATGTAATTATAGAAACTAAGTAAAATACCATTTTATAGCATTACAAATACTTATAACGACAAATAAGATTAATTATAAAGTTAAACACTTAGTCAACATATTGTTCTTTTGACAAAACGTGTATGTAAATACAAATTAATAACAATCATAATAAATTTCGTAATCAAATGCGTAGTTTATAAACCAGAAATTTATAAAAAAAAAAGTCGCGATTTTATTTGACTTTATTAAACCTGAAAATGAATTTTGAATTCAAAACCGGTCATTAAATATAAACCTAATAATGGAGGTTCCGGCGTCGTCGTCATTCGTCGTACGTCGTCGCCACAGCAACGAGAGTAGTGGGATGTATAATCGTTGAATCGGGGGATAATTATATTTCGCGTCGTCGTCACCGCAGAAACGAGAGTAGATATTTTATATTTTCGTCAAATACGAAAAATGTAACATTTCTATTAATTGACATTAAACACAATCCATTAAGTCTAACTTCCGTTATAGTATTTTGTACTCTAAAATATGCATACAAAATATACCTAATTGGAATTATATTACCATTAATAAAGATTACTATTATAAAGTAATAAAATAAGGTACCTATTAAATTAATGCGTGAAATATTATTGGTATATGATGATGGGCCGAAAAAGAAAAAATAAATAGTAAAATAGTAAAAATAGTTTTAATATAAAAATTTTTCTTACTTTTTTGTTTAATTTCTTCAATAATATAATATATGTATGTTAAAAAATAAAACTCTAGGTTCTAAGTTATAGTATTTTAATTAATTTGAAAAAAACCTTTTTTTAAATGCATTTACTATATCATATCTAGCCGCAAATAATAATAAAATATTTTAATATCGTTTTACATGTTCTTCACCGTCACCGGCATTATTATTATTGTTAAAATATAATATTATAGGTACGTCTACTCCAGTGGTTTTCAAATTAGATGCCACGGCACATTAGTGTCTTCTAAAAATTGTTTTCATAAATCACCGATTGTATTGAATTATGATATGCAAATTAATAGAATAAATATAACACGCTCACTCGTTATACATTTGTTATATTTATAAATTAATAAATTGACAGTTTATAGGGATAAAGCGATTAAGATAAGTTATCTTAGATAACTATTGAACAATAAAATGTATAAGTAATATTATTAGTCCCCAGTCAGTATATTCGTTCAAGCCGACTTGTCCATATTTGTAGTATTGTTACTTGTTTGTCACGTAGTTCTATATATCTATTTAACAGCATACAAGTATTTTTGTTAAATACATTTGTGATATTTATTTACTTACCTATAATAATAATAATTATTAATATGGATAAATTTGTAACTCGTTATGTTGATAATAATATTTCAGTAAGTCAACCACAAAAAAAAACCTAAAATATAGTAATATTTGTCAGTATCACAAAGATTACTTAAAAATAGGATTGGTATAAAAATGGATGATCCTCGTTTATGGTGTCGTGGTAAAATATCAAAAAAGTCATAGTGTGCCGTGTTTAATAAAAGTTTGAAAACCACTGGTCTACTCAACAAAATATGTTACGCGATTGTTTCGAGTATAAAGCGACTCAAGAGTTATATTTTATAAATCTTGAGGATTTCCTAATCAACCATTCTCTTGTGCAGTATTCTTTATTGCAGTCACCAAAATATTAGATTGTTTTAATTCTTTTATAATAGGTGTCAATATTTACTTGTTTGATGGTCTTAGGAATTCGCGAACCGAAAAATGTCTGTTGCATGCGTCATGCCTTTACGTGGCGTTTACAACAAAGTAGCAAGACCCATTTTAACTAATCAGTACTTGTTATCGTGGGTATTTAGTTAGGAGTAACAAAATCGAGAGTAGGTAATCTGTGTTAAAACATTATGGCGCACAAGAAGTAACATTCCCTTTGCAGTCCGATTAGTAAAGCAGATTACTGAAGGTTTTGGCTTTCATTGAATTACTTACTGTCGTATACATCCAAGATAAAACCTTGCCTATATATATAACCCTTCCCTACTCCTCTGGTCTAAACTTTAAACTGTTATAACTCATAAACGATAAGTCTGATATTAGTATTATACATGTAATAATGTCTAGAAAAATATTCTCTATTCAAATCTGTGTTCAAAAGGGATGTTCCTATTTGAAAATCAAATGTGTGTACTTATTTAAGGTATATAGAGTAAGGGTGAAAAATTAAAAATGGTTTTAAAATTAAGCTTAAATGATTCTATAAAGATTAGAAAAGATCAAAATCAAAATCACTTAAAATCCTCTGAGATAATTGCTGCTTCATGATAAAAAAAATCACTCTGTATGATTTTGATTATAATCGTAGTGTGGCCATTCGTCCCGGATTTTCTGGGACGTTACCGGTTTAGGAACTGATGTCCCGACGTACCAACGTTTCTCGGGACATCGTTTTATACCGGTTTCAAACATTTATATAGTTATGTCACGGAATTTATGATTGTTTCCATAATATTCGTATACCTATTCAGTTATCAATTTCATTTTGAACAGAAACTAATCGCAAATATTTAATATTATAACAATATTCGATAAAGAACAATGAAAGCTTTCTAAATTTGGTCAACCTACTGTTTTTATCGGGCACATGTAAATTGCACCGATTCTGACCTTTTTAAACCTTTTTTCATATAAATTCCACCGGTACATTTTTACTACCTGAAAAAAAATAATGTAAATTTCACTAATTAGGAAAAAGGAGAGGGTAGCTAGTGTAAAGGTAGCCCTTCTCCCAGTTAATTATGGCAATTCAATAATGATCACTTTATATAACAAAATATATTAAATTAATAACGACATTATGTAATATTCAATAGTGATTACTATTTAGTAGTTGGTTGAAACAAATAAAAATTAAATTAATACAAAAATATATGCACAATTATTAAACTATCAATAATGAAAATATAACGAACAATGAAACTATCGCAGCGGCTGTCTACTGATAACTACCGACAGCCGAAAATCAAAATGTAGAAAATATGAATATTATTACTTTATAATAATATTACTTTGGTTAGAATAATCGGAACTATTCTGGGATTGCCGACAGTCGTGTCGTTGATAACGATAATTCACGCGGCCAAAAATAGATTTGATACAGTGGGGTAATCACGTTCATCAGTGCGGCGTGACGTCGCTATAATAATTACAGAATAAATTTATTCAATGTAATATCTAAACACATAGACGCTATATCAATATTTTTCGTTTACTCCCGCCGCTACAACGTCCCATAAAAAGCATAACTACAAAAAAAAACAATTTTTAATACCTGTGTTTTTCATTTCGTAGGAGGCCCGGACCCCCTCGACCCCTCCCATAAATACGCCACTGAGTTTGAGTGTAAATTGAATGTTTTTATTTATTTTGTTTAAAGGGCCTGCGCACAACCTGTTTTTTTGTTCAAAAACATGCTTTACAGGAAAAACTCTCACATCTCTTAGAGTGATCAGATTTCAATATTTTTTATTTGTTAGAAAGAGAGACTTTTTACAGGGCGCAGTGGATTTCAATTTTAAAAATCATATTTATAAACCCTACAATAAGAGTTTGAATTTTACAAATTTGTACAAGTTTATAAATTGTGTAATATTTTTTCTTTTAGCAATGTAATCAACAATTGAACTTTAATGCGCCCTGTAAAACATTGCCCTCTTTCTAACAAAAAATACTATTGAAATTAGATAAATCTGCGAGACGTGAGAGTTTTTCCTGTAAACTGTGTTTTGAGCAAAAAAATCGAACTTATAATTTTTCCGTCTTGCTATATTATTGACATGTACGTGAGAGTGCGTAGATAGTCCCGTACCCGCGCCACGTAACTTGCTGTTATAACACATCGCGCCGTTCTAGTGAATAGCAATCTATAATTTATAAATACTTGTTATCTACTAATACTAATAAAATAATAATATAAATAAAATACAACATTAATTGTCAGATTTCAACTTTTCTGTATTATGATAACGCAAATTGTTTTAGATTAGGAGCGTAGCGAGGGATCTAATTGTTTTTTTTCTGTCTGTGAACAACTTTTCTACCAGCAAACTCACTCTGAAGTATAGACTATAACATCTTTTCTGAAAGATAATTTACTCTAATTAGTGGATTGGGGATTGGGTCATATAGAAAATTATAGATAAAAACGGCAAATATTTACGCCGCGCCGTGGTGTTATTGTTTTCATTGTGTTATACCAAAGTTTTCTACCAGAAATATTACTTCAATTGAAAAATGACAAGAAGTCAATTTTGTTCATATTAATAGATAGCTACTGAAAAAGTAAGTCGTTTTTCAATATCCAAAGTAGTTTTCCAAGTAATTTGGAAAAACCAAAAAAATAAACATGATTAATATTTACGACAACGAAGCCTCCCTATTTAATTATTTTAATATATTCAATTAAAAATATTAATTCTATTGAAAAATGACAAGAGATCGATTTTTTTTTTATTTCTAATCAATTAGGAATGGAGTCATGTTCGGTTATACTTGTTTTGAACAGCCGAAATATTTATAATTTTTATCAACATTTGATTTTAACTCATATAAATAAAAAAAAAATATTACCTACCAACATTAAATTAAATGTTTTTTTTTTGATCTCCAAGTACAACTTGTAATAAACCTCGTATCAAAATTGTTAAACATTTTTGTTAAGTCGAATAATTTATTTACAGAATAACTACCAAATAAAATTTACCTAAAAAAATAGCAATATTAAAATATCTATAAAAAGCTCAAAAATTCCTCAAATATTCTGAAAGTTTTATCACGTTTAGAAAAAGTAATTATAAGTTTTCTGTCAACATTTTAAGTCTCTATGAATATTTTAAACTGAATTACAATAAAAATAGTTAATTTTCATACATTTTCCGTTATATCTACTTTTTTTTTTATTGTACTCAATTATTCATAAACCTCCCTAATGCACCAATGGAAGAAAATTACCTTTCAGAAAAGTGCTATAGTTTATACTTCAGAGGACATTTTTCTGGTGGAAAGATTTTTCACAAACACAAAAAATAAAACAAAAAAATATAAGTACACACATCATAGTAAAATCAACAGGTTCCTTGCTAAGTACATTCCAAATCTAAAAAAATAAATAATCATACCTACCAAAAATATAAATAAATAATAATGAGTAAAAATAGGTAAAATAATTTATATTAAAATTAATTGGTACATTTTATGTTATTTTGGATTGCCCTATTCTAGTTAGTAAACAATTTTTGTAAATGTATCAACTGAATTTCCATTTTAGCAATCCGAAAGTCCTCTTCTCGTTTGAGGGATGAACGGATAACTATAATAATATTATATTATAATCTCTCCATAAATAAATTTGCGATAACGATGAGGCACGTGGCGATACATCTACGGCAGGAAAGGCGGCAGTGAATTTGAATTTTTTTTGTGGAAAAATAAACAGTAAGCCTGTTTAAATTTACGGGGAAGATGGTGGAGTAACTGTGGCAGTACTTGCATAGAAGCTTACTCACACTACTAATCACCTACGACTAATCCAAAGATCCCGGTCACCGTCGACTTGAATAGAAATTACCTAAATTTTACTCCTTAATTAATAGCTATGTTAAAGTACCTTAAGTAGTTAACTAAATTCTGCTCATCTATTTGAACCTCTAAATAAAATGAATGTATCATAAACATATCTATAATTTACATTTATTTATGGACTGTATATTTTGTTGTTAATAATATTATTGGTTTCATAAATTTGCATGTAAATTTAAAATAAAAGAGCACTTAAATATAAGTAATAACAAAAGTTTTGATATCAATAGACTTAGAAATTTTGAATACCCAAAATAACATTTACATAAATTCAGTTTTAGAAGAATTACACTTATATAATGAAAAAAAAATAAATTATTTTAATAATATTTTAAATATACAAACCGATTTTAAAAAGACGTCCTAGGATAATGGAAACGGGTGCAGTCTCTGTTATAGATAATTTAACGTACATATGTTAGCAACGATTAACTATTGCTAACGAGAAAACGATTTTCAGCGGAGTTCAATTTGATAGTGATGTTTTGTCAACAAAATATATTTCATATTATGGTAAAATAATTAAATAGATATTATATGAACCGTTCTAATATTCTGATACTCCCTACATATTATACAATATCACTCTATATAGATAGTCATTTCTTTTTATGGAAGTCGAGAGGAAAAATAAATTCTTTGTAAATCTCTACCAAAAAAAGTTTAGTCACCCTTAGCGATTCAGTATAGTACTCAAACATATTATTTATATGTTTACATCAAAAATGGATCAGCATCATTGAGTCGTACAATATTTCTATACAGAGTGGGGCAGTGAAACAGGTGATTTTAAAATTATACCTATGTAATGTTACAAATATTGACCGACACGTCATTGACATGTAGTTATCCTTTTTTTTTGTATTCTTGGAATACTTACACATACAAAAGACGCTCTCGTATTGTATTGATCGTACCTATTCATAAGAATATCCTGTTGAAAATCCTGTTGGCCATATTTTTTGTGCACATTAATAACACTGCGGGTAGGCTAAGAATTTATATTATACATTATGTATATTACAATTATACTAACTATTACAATAATATAATATCATTATACTTTAAACTCGAATGACTGAACGGAAAACGATCACTAGTTAAATTGTATCGTCAATTATCTATGCCTAACATTTTTCGTTTTTTTTTTTTTTTATTTAACATTTTTTGAGTGATGTCTATATTGGATACATGGTACAGCAGTGGTTCTAAAATTTTTTAACGTTTTACATAATTAGTATTTATAAAATGTATGAAATAATGACCGTTGTTATTAGTAAATTTCATAAGGCTTCATAATAAAAACCAATTTTTAATCACCTACTTTCTAAAATTGTGAATATCATTATTATTATTATTATTATAGGTTTAATAATAAATCATTTATGTTGTGTAAAAGCGTATTCGTTAGCAAATAACACTTTTCATTCACGTTAAAAATTAAAATGTAAAATACTAATTGTAGTTAATGTATAAAATTTAAATTATCATAGATTCAGAAGCATCGAAAGTTGGTTTTGCCTATGACAAATGTCCTAGGTAAATAAGTGGGTGGGTCGGTTTATAGGTGGGTATAATGTGAAAAAAAATAGGGACCTCAATTTTACTACAAACATTTTACTATATTAAGTTATAATAATCACTACTCTATATTGTTTCGAAGAGAATTATTTTTGTTAGTTAGTGGCGTATTATGATTATGTGTTATGATGTATTTACATATATTAATTCAATTTTTTTATTTGGTTAAGTAGAAGATAGTAATAATTCTAAATTCAATTAATTTATTGATAATATGTTTTAATACAAATATTTTCTGGACTATAACATTTTACATTTCAAAACGAAAATAATTTCTGAGGTACATACAATGTAACTCAAAAATATGAAGTTAAATCTTATGGTATTTTTAATGTATCTTACTTTTGATTTATGAAGTTAAAAAGATTTTATATCCTTCTTCTCAAACATGTATTCAGGATCAATTTTCGGGGGGGGGGGGGGTTAAAATATTTTTAATGAAATAAATGATAAATAAATTATATTATAAACTTTATGATAATAGTATACAGTACAAAATATAATATTATTAAATTATTAAATTAACCTTGCGTGGCATTTTGGAAAAAGTATTGATTATTTCTTCAATATTTATTGAGATACTCCGGTGGACTGACAATAAAGCTAAGCTTGTTAGACGATCATCGCTGCAGCTATNTTGGATAAAGGTCCTTCGACATAGCGCTTAAAGTATCGATTGCAGATTTTGGAAGTTCTTTATCGGGTACTGATTTCCATTTTTCCATCCACACCTTCAATTCTGATTCAAAAGTGTCATAAGTCGGTAAAAAGCTTTTGTAAAAATCAATGCAATTTTTTAACTCATTGCTACTTGCATTTAATTTAATAAGATAACATGGAAGCAAGTTTTGCAAACCAGAAATAATGTTATTGTGTTTTCATTTAATTGATTTTTGAAGTAGTCTAAAAATGGCAAAAAAATAGATCTCTTATAGTACTGTTCTGGTGAATCTGCTGGAATATTATTACGATGGATGGATTGTCCAATTAATCGTGGCATTTTAACCGTTTCATGTAAAAATAGTTTCTTCTAAAAATAATTTGTGAAATTCTTCCTCACTATTTTCACGAATTGAATTAATAACTTGCACACAGTTATTGACATATGCACAACATTCGGATAAATCTACATTTATTTTTTGTAGAGATTTACATAAAGACAATGTTATAACAAATAGTTTTTCTGTAACGTACAATAAAATTACAAACGAACTGGACGTAATCGTTTTAGAAAGTTGAAATGCATGTTGCGATGTTTCTAAATTATGATGATGTTCGAGTTCCCTTAATGTATTTGTTATTGGTAAGTATAGTTCTTTAAACCGCAACAAGCTATCATGGTGTTCAACCCAACGGGTTTCACACATTTTTCATAAGTGTTTGTTGGCGTGTGTGTGGAATTAGGTCTTTTATGAACTTTTTAAGAATATCTGACCTTATTGGAGATTTTCGAAAAAACGAAGTAATTGTAGATATAGAACCAATACAATTTCTTATTTCGGGAATGTCACATGATTTACTTATAGCAAGGTTCAACGAATGGGCGGCGCAATGTACGTATAAAGCATGGGGTACTAAATTGCATATATTTTTTTGAACTCCATTATATATACCACTCATCGAAGAAGCGCCATCGTATCCTTGACCGACTAAGTTTTCCCTTTTTAAACCTAATTTGTCTATTTCATGCATTATTGTATGGACTAATCCTTTTCCTGATGCATCATAAATAGGAATAAAAGTTAAAAAATCTTCCCTTATTCGACAATCTTCAATGTACCTCACACATAGGGACATCTGTTCTATTCGTGATATATCGCAAGTTTCATCAGCTAAAATTGAAAAAAAACCAACTTGCTTAATTTTGGTTACTATCTGAGTCTGAATATATGTACCACAAATATGTATTAACTCATTTTGTATAAGAGGACTTATGTAAACAGCATTAGCTGCTGAATTTTCTAAATGGGCTTTCAATGTTAAATCTCCAGATTGCACTCTAAATCTTAACAACGAAATTAAATTTCCATCGTTGTTATCAGCACTGCAGCTAAAATAGGTGTATTGTCATTGTCTCTCCTTAATGCCACTTCCTGACGACCACAAAAAATAATTGTTTCAATAATTGGAACCAATTTAGCACGATTTTCCAAAACCAGGTTTTTATATGCTGAATCGATAGCTATAGAAATGTCGGGTTTTTTATTATCCATTATTTGTAAAAATTCATCAGCGCGTATAACAGACAATTTATGGTAATCTATAATACAATGTGATTTAAAATATTCTAAAGCATCTTTCCATTTAATAATAGGTTTACTTACTAAAGCACCCACTTTTTGATTTGAACCTTTTCCGATGCACTCATTAGAAAATAAAACACATATTTTACATAATGCTCCTTCTAATTTCTTCGAATAAACTAACCAAGAAAACCGTGTTAACCAAGACATTTTGAATTTTAATTGTCTTTTTGACACAACCGGAAAATTATAATTTGAATAAGGAAGCCATGGATTCTTTAATAAATCGTACTTAAATTTATCTTCAGTAATTCTAAAATTTATATACCGTCCAACATCTCGAAGTTCTAGTAATTCTAGAGTACTTTCTAATACACCTTTTTCAGTAGTAGATTCACACGGAATTTCTTCTTCTGTAGTAATTAATTCTGAATCCAATTCACCCTGATTGTTTTTCTTATGACAAAAATTTAATAGTGACGACTGAGTAGATATACTTCGTTTCATTTTTCAAGAAATGTATAAAATATAATATAAAAGTAAATAGATACACAGTCGTTAGATATTAGGAACAGAATCAAATGAAATACACGTTATACAATTATATTATTACTCAATACTTCTGAAAAACAGACTAAACTCATAGCTGGCGAACAATATTGTAGTTATCAACCGAGAGTTGAGACGCGTGTCGATTATCCTTCCACAACGTATAATATTATATTATTGTTATTATTATACACACAAACCCAAACAAATAATAATAATTTTAAAATTTAAGATAACGTGTAAGGACTAATGACTAGTGGGAAACTGGGAAATTTATAAATACAAATTATACATAGAGTTTGTAGTTAGTCTTTGTTATATTATAAATATATACCTACTATAAAAATTTCGGGGGGTGTTTGAACCTCTAAAACCCCCCCTGGATACGGGCTTGCTTCTTCTATGTTCAAGTACAATATTTAGTACGGAATTTTTATTTTCAAACCGTATTTGTAAGGATTACATGTTTCAGGAATACATTCGAACTGTATTTTACCGGAAACCTTACAAGCCCGGATTGTATTTTTCCGGAAATAAAAAATTTGCGAACCCTAATCACGGACCGTAAAAACCCAGAATTAAAAAATATGCAAAACATATTTGTACGGATTATCTGTTTCCGGATTGTAAACACTCGGACTGTATATTGTCGGAAAACAAAATTATTAATCACGAACCGTATAACCTCGGAAACTTGGAAAACGTTTGAACTATTTTTGCATTCTTGAATATACACAACCAGGTGGAATATAACTATTTATAAATTTCTCATAGGAAACTTGCTCTTATCGAAAAATGACAAGAAATCAAATTTGTTCCTTTGAATAACTATTCACTAATAGAGAGTCATTTTTCGATATCCAAAGTAGTTTTCATAATAATTGGGTTTATTGTTTTATGTTTCTACTAGAAATCTCTATTCACAAGAACCTTTCAAGAATAGCATATTTTCCGAAAGACAATTGTATCTAATTTGGGAACAAGAATGTCGTTAGATTTTCTAATAACTACGACAAATCTAAAATAATATTGAAAATATTACATTTGATGTTTTGTTCTTATTTGGTTAAAACTATTTGAAGAAATCTGTAGTTTTCACAAAATACTTACATTAGACTTTTGTAGACGTGGTAAAATTTCCAAAACATTCTAGCTCTTTATATGCTTTATAATTGCTTGTTTTTATATGTATTTTGTTTGGTAAGTAGGTATCTTTAATTCAAATTTCAAACTGAAAATGTATCACAAGGTTCATTAAAAGTTATACTTACTGATCAAAAAAGGAAATTTTAGTTTCTATGTAACCCCTAATTATAATTAATATTAATAAGTACTTAATTATTAATGGGTGACTTAAATGAACATGAGTTAGTTGGACTAGCTTTAGAATAAGTTGGTGAAATTTTATTTTCCACTTCATCAGAAGAAAGTGAGGATGATGGTTATGACTTTAAACTTACAGTACCCTTTGTAACTGCCAAAAATATAATAACTATAGAATGTAAAATTATGTGATACTATATTGTATCTCTTTCCATCGATGGACAGGTCAAATCTCATTTTAGGTTTTAACTTAATTTATTGTTTATAAACAGAACTTCACTTCTAAAGTGTAAGATAACCCGTGATCGGATACGCTGCCACCGCCACCTCGAGAACACGGTCGCCCGATAATGAGCAATTTTTTACACGTTTTTTTCTTCAATCGAAAATACCCGTTAAACGACAACCGATATCAACAATCACAGTGGCTAGGTAGATTAGGCTTGAATCTTTCTAAACAGTTAATTTTTCGCATTTGAACGCTGTCACTACTATAAGTCAGTACTTATCTTAATTTAGCTATGGAATAACCTAAGGTATTTAAAAACATTTAACCTTAAAAACATTATATGTGCGTTGACAATATCTAAACGTTTCCAAATTTATCACGATCCAGTGATACATGTATTTAATATCTTAAGGTATATTTATAGAATAAAATCTTATCTACGGAGTGATATATCTATTATAAGACACTCGTTATCTCGGAAAGTGTTCCGGAATTTATTCTCTAGAGCAATCAAGAATTAAGCTGCTCTACAATTTTATATTTATATTATTTTTTGTCACCCTTATTTTTACAGATAAAACCCCTAATTTTCAAATGGAAACCTACTGTAAAAATTACATAAATAGATGTACTATTAGTGAAAATAAATTTTAGTGTTGAAATTTTTGATTTACGTCAATTCATTGGCGAGACATTCCACTTTAAAGTTTAGTTTGGAGGAGAGTAGTGGAGTATTATTATTGTGGTGGTATACCACGCGGCGTGTTAATAATGCACCACTACTCTTCTCCAACCAAAACTTAAAAATGGAATATCTTGTCAATGGCTTGACAGAAATCAAACATTTCAATACTAAAATGTATTTTAACTAATACTCTATTTATTTATGGACTTTTTATTATAGGTTGTCTTTGAAAATTAAAAGTAGGTAGTGGTTTTACACCCAAAAAAATAATTTTGATTGTTCAATAAAATTAAAAAATAAAGTTTTTCTTTTAATAACAATATACCAGCATAACCTGTATGTTCTGTAGAACAAGAAGTACAAAGAAACAACCAACCTGGTACCTATTTTTTGCAAATATATTTTTTAATTATTTTTACTGAAATATACATTACACACATACACACACATAGGTGTGTTGCTTACAGGTATATATTAAATTATCTGTAACAGTGGCTGCACTAGTCCCTATTTTTCTTTTTATCTATGATTGCCACAATCATTACAATATCACATCAGTAACAATTGACTCCTTTATTATAGACCACTATCTAATTATTATTCAATCAAACTACTTTAACCAAAACTCTTAATTCAAAAATGATACCATTAAGGTACACTTTAATATTACAAACTGCAATTAGGTTATTGCCCTATTAAACGCAATAGAATGGAATAATATTAAAAATTAAAAATCTGCCAATGAAATGATTCAAGTATTAACAAAACAAAATAAAATATTATAATACAATTTGCAACTTCTAAATAGCAAAACCAAAAGTCAAAAACCAATTAATCAGTTATATATAAAATAAAATTCTTAAGTCCCAACCTTTCAACACACTCCTTAAAAATAAATATAAAACATACAAAAACAAACTAGGTACCTATATGACATTATCCAAACAGAAAAACAAAATTACTATAATCAAAAAATAAGCAAATTTGCTAACAATCCAAAAAATTATGGTCTATAATTAAAGAAGCCATCACTTAACTCTTAAAAATTTTAAACTGACATTTAATGACTATTTGATATCTATGGGCAGCAATAGCAATAATAAAAACACAAAACAAAAAACTTATACTAGTCATTCCTATCTTCCAATAATAACTATCAAATAATCATTGTAGTGAAGAAAAATTAATTACTTTTGGTAATATGGCATCCAACAAACAAGGAACAGTTTCATCTCCCATGTTATGCATAATCTATATCTCAGCACTAGGTAAATTAAAATTTAATGGTCAATTAATAATATCATAATATGCTGATGACAGTGCTGATAGTCTTGGGGAAAGACTGGATTACAAGCTTTTTTAATACAGAAAATGATTTAAGAGGATTCTACACCAGTCATTTTCAGCATTAAAAACACATTCACAGGAAACAGACGAAATTGTATTAATAAGTGGTTTTAGAGTAAAAATACTTATAATGAAAATCATAGATAACAATATTTTGAAGGGAATCTCATATGTGGTTTTAAAGTATTAAATATTAAAAAGATACAGTTATATAAAAAAAAAAGTTTTTGAATCTTTTATATTAAGCTATATATATATAATATTACAAAACCCATATTAGGTTCCCTCCTAAATATTCTCTATAAATCTCATAATAGGTGTTATTACTATAAAACCACTTTATCATTTTTGCCTGTCTAAAATAAAAATAAATTCACATCAATTTAGTTAAAAATAAGTATAATTTGTAGGACTATGTAACAAAGATAATACAAATGTGATTCTAACAATAAGAGTATATGAACCTTATAACAAAATTTGTATTAAACAATATACATAAATAAATGAATTTACTACTTGATTTTTGCTTATTTATTCATAAGCAAGCACTTTTTTTACAAGATAGATACACAATTAAATGGGCTAAAAAGAGATAAAAAAAAAATTAAGATCAGTTCATCAATTAACACAAAAAAAAAATATATATATATATATATAAATAAATGAATACAATATTAATGTATGATATTACAGAGCAATATAATACAATAACAATTAATTGAGTAAAAAAAAAAAAAAACAAAAATTAAAAATTGTAGGTAGGTATCAAGAATTTAACAAATTATTCATAATAATACCTACCTATTATTGAGCAAAAATAAAAAGTTTATCAATGAGACGTTTATCATTAAAAGTATATTTATTGGTAACAATGCACATTTAACATTATATAATTATATATTATACCTATAAAATAGCAGTCATTTTTTTTCATAAAAAATTGTACTATATGTTTATAACACACTTGTGATCACAAAATACAACATTTTTTTATACCAGACTTTAATTTATGTATTATCTAATAAAAATCTATTGGTCATAATATTTTTGTTTGTGCAATATTATATTCAAATCATAAAAAAATAAATATTAAAAAAAAAAAAAGATATTAGTTTTACAATAAACTATTTTGTTTGAGATGAAATTATTTTAAATAGTTTAATACCACTGTATTGATAAATATTTAAAAAAGTATAATATGAGTATATTATGCGTGTATTTCTTTAGTTTAAATTTTGATGCATAAAATTAGTATACTATTATATAAAAATAATAATAATACATCACTTTATATATATTTATTATTTATATGATAGCATGCATATTTTAGAAATTTAAATGACTAGATTGTATAATAGTAAATGGCACAATTAAGCAGTAATAATAATAGTTTCCCTATATAAACTATTTTGTTAATAATTCTTTTTTCAATATGTTTACTTTTGTAATTATTTTGAACGAGCATCTTTACAGTTAGCGGATGCAGCTGCACGCCACATTTGATAGCACATAGCTTTTACAACAGTTTCAACTAACATATTTACTTCTTCAGAACTTTTTTTATTTCTTTTAAAAACTATATTGATCAAAGAATTTGAAGATGTAGCAATATTATCAGTTGGATCACCTCCATTATCAAGAACTATAAATACATTAATTTGAACTTCTGAACTATATGGTAAAATTACTAAGTATTGTCGGTCTGAGTTATAGTGATTATAAATCCTGCATCGTGTTGTTGTAATTGTTGTTGGTGGTGGTGGCGGTGGTGTTGACGTGGAAGAGGATAAGTATGTTTGCCCACTAATTAATTTATGGAATGAAGAAAACCATTGAGGTATTTTACAAAGTTCTTCTATTAGACCTTTTAATCGACTATCATATGCAGCTAATGGTTCTACAAGGCCAGATTTATTTACAAGCATCTTCAGTTCATCAATACTAAATGTATTGTTAGTTGTAGTTCCAAGTTTCTGAAAAGATATAAAATAGTTTATTACCAGTCCCACACATTAGATAATTACATACACTGATGCCACAGACTAAGATATTTCAGATTGTCAAAAACATGATGTGAGATTATTAATATTATTTTTTTGTATTAGAATTTAAAAAAATAGACATAGTGATAGGCCACTGTTGTAGGTGAGAAGTTGGGAATATAGTAGAGGGGAAATTGAACTTATATCTGTAAGCAACAATAAACAAACCATTGCTAGCAAAAAAAGACTAAGCGGTTGATAGTGTTTCTTTTTTAATAATATACATATATGCCATATTATGGTAATAAAATTACACAGACGTTATATATTTTCTTTAATAATATTTGTTTAATATTGTACCTATTTTACAGGTTTTACTAGGGTTTCCCATAATTTTTCCATTTAATGGAAAAACTAGTGAAAAAATAAGAAATTACATCTATAAAGTACATCCCTAGTCAGATTTTCTTTTAGAAAAAGTGCTATCATTTTAAATTGGAGCAATATTTCTGGTAGAAAAATTGTTCAGATAAAAAAAATAATAATACAAATAAAATAAACATTATTGTAAAACCATAAGCTTCTTTGCTCCACTCAGAATCTAAAATTAAAATTACGTTTAATATTATAGATTATAATCAATATTAAAAATATGTGTTTGGTTTAGTATATGAAGAGATAACACAATTATATAACAGTTTGATTAACTAACTGTTGGAAATTTTTTACAAGAATTAAGCCCAATAAAATTTCTATAAACTCTACAAGAGTTATGTTAATATTACCTGAATTATTTTAAAGTTAATGGGATAATATAGGTTTGCAATGAACAAAAATCAAAATGAAAAAAGTTATAGTTCTTATTATTACATCATAGCCAATGGGTATATTTGAATAAAATAATTTTTTTTAATTTTCAAAAATTGTAACACCTAACCAATGCTATTTTGGTCAGTGACATTAATTAAAATATAATAATTATTTACTTTATGATCAGATTGTATGCTAAATGATTGCCATAGCAAATGTATACGGCAGTGATTGGCAGCTGTGTCTATGGTATATGCTACCAATTCAGTAGATTTTTTTTCATAAAACTTTATTAGGTTTGTTTTTTTAATCCTTTGCTGACAATGATTATTTAATTCATCTTTATTGCTTTTTTGGTAATTATGTTTTAGATTTGATACATTTTCTGGTTGTTTGTTATCCTTGAAGTTTTCCAAAAAAGTAGCTGAATAAGATACTACAGCATTGCCAAGGCTATCACTAGGCACACTATTGGATAAGCTGCTAGACTCATTAAATCCACGCACATAAGGGTGCATCAGTGTACTATTATGTCTTTGGTGCACATTATAGTCTGTCTTTAGTAAAGCTAGATCCTTTCTAATTTACAAATATTAATAAAATATATAACACATATAAATATATATATACATATAATATCTATTATCCATATAGTTATAAACTTACTTCTCCAAATTATCATTTTCGTTGTTTGTCAACAGCACATAATAAGATAAATGTATTTCATTACTAACTTCCAAAAATAATTTTTCAACTGATGATAGAGTTATAATAAGAGTGGCATCATACAAACCGCACACTTCA
Organism: Cinara cedri; assembly: GCA_902439185.1. Classification (NCBI taxonomy): domain Eukaryota; kingdom Metazoa; phylum Arthropoda; class Insecta; order Hemiptera; family Aphididae; genus Cinara; species Cinara cedri. The sequence continues at coordinate 27,227 of CABPRJ010000565.1, forward strand.
ATCTCAGAATTTGTATATTCTAATCCCAATTTAGTATAATTTTTTGATTTCATTTCTAATTCCTGTCTTTGTTGTATATCACTACCAGTCATGTGATGAACAAGAATAAAATCCTATAAGAAATTATTAAAATATATTGTTAGGTAACAAAAAAAAACTTTCCATCACTATGAGTTATTTCATTCTTACTGTCAAATCATTGCCATAATAATTTTGGCTTTTAAGAAATTCACTATATTCTTTATCATCCTCATCAAATAGAGAACCCACATCATCACCATCTAATAAAGCATTGTCATAAATTTTTATAACGGCCATCCCATCACAATCTTCCAAGCAACTTTCTAATAAATATTTATACAGCTGAATACCAGTAACAGGTATTTGAGAATGCTTAATAAAACCTAAAAACAAATTTATATTTATATTTCTTTATATTGTTGCAATTAAATACTTGAAATACTAACCAGCCAGTACTAAAGAACAAGAGTATATCGGTGGTAAAGTATAATATTTCAAAAAATCATCTAGAAACCTGGAAATAGAATTTTTTGTTCTATCATTTTCTGATTTGTTTTCTATACCTTGTGTAGAACTTTGTTCTAAAAGTTCAGATAGGTCACGGCTGTAATTTTTTTTTTTGGCTACTTTTTGTTTTTTTACTAATCTAGTTAGTCTGTCCGATAGTATTTTCACATGAAAGTCATAAGTAAATGAATGCAAGTGCATATTCCTTATAATAGTTTCAGATTGATCAAGAAGAGAATGCTAAAACAAAAAATAATTTGAAAACAAATTATTCAATACACCAAAAAACCTAATAATAATAAAAATATTTATCTTTAAATGATTAAAGAATAATGAATACTTATGTTTAGTACCAGTGGTAAATATTTATTGTCGTATATTTCAAGTTGATTTGTAAGCCTTTCTCTTTCAATAGAACAAAGTTTAATGAAATAAAATGGGGGACATACACCAGTTTCCAATAATAATAAACCACCAGTAACTCCAGGTATAGATTTCTTAAAGTAACAAATTGTGGATTTAATATTATCTTTCTCCATTTTTTTACTAAAATAAAAATGATAAACATAATTATTTAGGTACATCTAATTATTAAACATATTTTATGACATGTTTACATACCAATCATAATTTCCACGTTGTTTACCAATGTGAACTAATTGAAAACCATTAAAAACAGGACTTGTTTCAATAAATTGTGCATAAGCAGTTGTTAACTGTGCACATAATCGTTTATGCCAATGTGGAGGTGGAAGAGAAGGAAAATGTTTTATTTTTTTAGAATCCATTCCATTATCTCGGGTAGCTGATAATTCTAACCGCCACCTAAAACATATAATTATATTATTTTTATTATAAAAAATGCATTAATTTATTGTTATGTCTGTGTTTTTTTTTATACCTTGGCAAAAACAACAGTGGTGTTAAACAATAATGAATTACTCGGCTGTGATTGAAAAATATCCGAAGATTTTCTTTTGTAATAATTGCATCACTTTGAATCCACATATCATACAAAACTTTTTTTTGTGCATCTAAAATAGTATATAAATTATATATAATAAAAAAAATAAAGTGTATAAGAATTAAAACAAATTAGGAACAATAAAATAAGATTAATCATTTTAATTGTAAAATAATAGATTTATAATAATATTGTTGTTTTATCATAATATGTTTATTTAATTTTTAGATTCTGAGCAGAGCAAGGAATGTATTGGTTTTACAATGTCGTTTATTATGTTTTTATATTTGTTTTTTTATGTAAACCCTTTCTACCAGAAAACTTACTCCAATTATCAAGTATAGACTTTTTCCTAAAGGAAATGATCTCTGGGTTGTACTTTAAAGAGGTCATTTTTTAAAATTCTTATTAATATTCGAGATAATAAGAAAAACTTGGGGCTATAGGTTAAAAAGATTGAAAGATTAAAAATAAGGTAACCGGTTTTAATGAAAATGGTAAGTAAATAGGTATTTTAAATTAAACTACATTATATATAACTCATTTGTTAAAGATGGTGATAATGTTTCACCTACTTACCACACATAAACATGTGAACATTTCGAAAAATATTGGCTAAATAAATGTAAATTAATTAAAAACACATTCAAAATAGTTTCAATTAATATTTTATCTGATATCTGATTTATTATTTTACAATTTATTTATTTTATTACAAATCAATCACAAATATGAAATTGTAGAATAGTAAAATATTTTTACTATTTACACAAAAACATAAGAGTTTACTGGGTAATTGGTTGTACTCAATATTATGAATTATAATTTAATATGACATATAAATTGTTAACAATGAATCATTATCAACTGAACTCCGCTCAGAATCATTGTTTTGTTAGCAATAGTTTATCATTGCTTACAAATATACATTAAATTCCCTTCTGTATCCAACCTTCCCTACTTCCCCCCTAATGAAACCACATTATTTAGTTTCAATTTTTTTTCAAATTTTCAGTTAATGTTATTTCTTTACATTTAAATTTGAGACTTTAAAAAAATTTAAATTACATTATTGTGTACTCACCTAATTTATGCTGTTGTTTGGTGTTTCTTACCAACTGTTCAAGAAATGAATCCTGGAAATCTTTGGTATATTGTATTGATTTATTTTTTTTATCCTCTGTATCATTTTCATTGGTCTGCTTGGTACGACTATTACTCTTTCGACTATATTTGTCAAAAGTAACACTATTATTGTCAATAATAGTTGTGGATTCATTAGCTCCAATAGCAGTAACATAACTCTTGTAGTCCAATAATAAATTAAGGTCACTTTTTGTAGACCGACTCTTAACAATACCAGAATCACATGATATACCATGGTTGGTCAATCCCAACATATGATATATAGATGATGTGAAAATTGAATGTCGCCATTCCAACCAGCGACTTAAACATTGTATGGTAGTAGACTGATCACTGCTATTAGGGTAGTTGTATGATAATGTCTGAATAGATTGCTCTGATACAGCCAACATTAATAATTTAACAATTTTAATATTACTATTGTTTGTGGGCTGTTTTTTTTTTTCATATTTGTTACTATCAATCACCATTAGTGCTGTATTTTCTTTTACACTATTATTTTCACTGATGTCATCATCATGATCTTTTAAAGTCATTGATGATTGATCATTGTCAATTTCAATCATTTTCATAAAATCTGTTAAAATTAAATAAAATTACTGGAATAATTTTTCATTGATAAAATACCATATTTCTATATTTCTTTTTTAAATTAATAAAAAAAAAATATATATACACCTTTTGTACTAGACTGTATCACTAAATATTATGTTAAGAAAAAGTTAAAATGTCTCTATTTTGTTATATAAACAAAATGCATGAAAAATAGATTCAATGCCATTTTGTTTTTTTTTTTTCAAACAAACTTAATAATCAAAAGGGGATTCAGTTTAAATATTACCCTAAGGTAAATATTACCCATTTCACCTCACACTGACCCTGAATACTTAAACATTTCTATGTAACTAAAAATTATTACCATCTTCACTATGATTTGACTTTTTTTCAACCTCAGGTACAACACCATTATCTGTATCTGAATCACTAAGTTCTTCATCTATGTTTCGATTATGAAGCTGTGTATGTTGTTTTTGTTTAGTTTTCATTGTTGAAGTTACTGACACTATTATTAAGACACTTGCAACAGAAGGTGGGCATACCACCTGGGGCTCAGTCTTAATGAATACCAATTCGTTATCTGGTATTTTCCATTCATAGAACATTGGATTGTTTGTTGAAGTAATATCTTGCCTTTGTTCTAATTGAAATGGATCCAATAAATTGATAAATGGATTACCCCCAACACATTCATCACTAGATTTATGATATTGTGTATAGGGAACATAAAAATAGCGTTCGGATATGGTTAAATTATTTGATGTTGAAGATTCCAACCAAGATAAATGAGTTTTAAACTCTCTTAGCACATGGTTAATGTTTATTCTAAAATCAAATAATAATATTCAAAATTATAATATTTGTATACTGTATGCAATATCAAGTGAATTTTTTAAATAGAACTTTTTAAATATTATTAATATAATAATATTATTATTGAATAGAATCATTTTATAATGGTTCTTCCCGTAAAATATATATTAAGACCACTTTAATTTTTATCATTTATTGATACCAAATTGATAATTATATCAATTAGTATTATTACTATTATTATTATTGATTATATGCTAACAATTATTGTTTAGAGAAGTATAAAATCAGTTTCAAACCACACATTTATAGTGTTTTGTATCACCAAATACCTACATTTAAAATTCCTTCAATTCTGTAGATTTTTTTTTAGCTAAAATACTTACTATAAGAACATTACTGTAAAATTGTTAGTGGCATATCCAGGAATTTTGAATAGAGAGAGGACTTAATTAAAAGACAAAATATTTTGAAAAATATATATTATAATTAAGTAGAATAATCATTTGGACTTAATTGAATAAGTGAGTATTGAATCGAGTAGTGCAAATGTGTAATTATTATTTTATTGGTAACTAGTTGATTCACTTGTATTTCTAATACAGTAAATAGTTACTGCTAGATAATTAATCTTTTAAAAATAGTATTTCCTTGTCCGTGACAATCAAATTTAATAAAAATAAAATGTTTTAGATTCTGAGTGTATCGAAGATGTTTATTTTTTTTTTTTTTGTTTGAGAACAACTTTTCTACCAGCAATTTTGCTCCAATTTGTAATGATAGTACTTTTTTTAAATGGAAATCTGATTAGAAAGGTACTTATAGGAAATCATTTTTCGATTTTCCGAAGAGCTTTTCCAATAAATGTGAAAAACCAGTTAAAACATGGGAAAAATTCAATATTAAACAAATATTATTAAAGAAAATATATTATGCCTATAGTCTGTCCCCGACCAAATCGAAGCGCTACTGCGTATCCCCACGCTGCAACACTATCCATTTATTCCCTCCCGGATCTATCGACAGGTTTTGTACACTGCATTTCAAATAATGCACTGTTGTCTGTCCATAGTCCACTGTTTATCACCAATATGACAAAAATGATGAATTGTAATTTTAACGAATAAAAAATGAAATGTTTTAATATAATTATTTATTATTTATTAAATATATATCTCTGTATTATACCTACTTTGTTATACCTACTGTATCATACCTACTGAATTATACCTACAGTGTTCAATAAGATATTAAATAAATAAATATGTATACAAAAAAAACAAAGTCTGGATTNCGATGTCTGATAATAATAACAATTGAATTTCTACAAAATATCCTAGCGGTGTATAGTCATAAACCGACGACGGAAGAAATGACAATCGGCTATGTGGAGGGGGAAAACATGCACAGAAGCGGACCTTTCTCTCCTGGGACAGACTATAGTTAATTATTTTACCATAATATGGCATATATAATAATTATATTGTTGACAAAGCATTAATATCAACTGAACTTTACTCAAAGTCTTAGGCATGGTTTATCATTGCTTACAGATAAACATTACATTCCCTTCTGTATCCTACCTTTCCAACTTCCCACTTACAACAGTGGCAAAGGTATTACATAAATCAACAAAACATGTTGATTTTTAAGATAAAAAGAAGACATCTTTCTTTTGTTTTAAATGTTAGATACGCATGAGTGTATTTGAAGATGTAATACAAGGTTGGCTAAAGCCTCTAGAAATATTTCATACCATAAATTACTAAATAGAATGATAGTATAAAATATTATACAAGTATAATAATTATAATAAAATGTTATTCATAATCTTAATTTTCTTGATTTTTTAGTAAATTTGTCAATTATTTTTCCAGGACTTGAAACTGGTAATTTCCCAACATTTTCGGAACCTTAGACCACTTTTACTTTTAAAACTAATATGATTCCCAGTTATCGATTACAATTTTTCAGTTAACATAAAATGTTATAATAACTATAATATTATGTATGTTTTAACCAGTTATGAACTGATTAGGTACAGATATTTTTAAATCTGTCTAAACTACATATGCGCTTTAATATATTTAATTTATTTTAGCTACATTAATAATAATAAGCTTGTAGCTACTATAATAGTTTAACATGTTGAATTGAAATTGACAAATTGTAAAGATATAATTATGGCTCAATAATTCATTCAGGTATCAAGGTAATGGTTTCATTTTATTATTGAAACTCTTCTTTTAAACGGAATATTTGACTTGAAATTTTCAAAACTATAAGGTTTTTTTATCAGAGACCAATATTATAGCCATACCAATACATGCACTGTTATTATAATGTAATAACTGATTACACAACCGAATTATACATAAATAGTTATATTGCAATGTTCTACTTGTAATATTGTTTATCTACAAAGCATAGCTACATTAGGCATAGGTATTATAAAACTCATTCAATTGGTTACAGGTAACCAACATTATTTTTAAGCCTGTAATCTGTAACCTATAATCTTGAATATAGTTCCAGCAATGGGTTAGGCTAACAGAACCAGTTTAAAACTGATATCAAATTTGAATAAGTTTCAAACCCTGATTTTTTTTTTCTTTATTTAAACTTTTAGAATGCCTTTTTTAATGTTCAATATGTTAAACTATCAAACTAATGCTTTTTCATAGATGATCTAATCTTTCCCATTACTAAAAAAAACTGTGTCTCAATACAATCTTGTAGGTGGGAAGTAGAGAAGATAGGAATATCATTAAGTTATTTATTTTATATCAGTAAGCAACTACAAATTATAACTAATGAAAAACATTTCTGAGCAAAGTTTGGTTACATGTTTTGAGTTTTTGTCAAAATTTGATATTGATATTCGTATAAACAAAAAATACTTCATTAAATTCAATTACCCACCAATTACCACAACAGTGGCCACACCCGTCATCAGTATCAGCTTTTTTTTATAATGGTTTTAAAATCAAATTTTGATGTAAATCATAAATATTATGGCACTTTAAATCATGTAGGCATAAGGGAACTTTGCTCAGAATCATTTTTGGTTAGGAACATGGTTTATCTTTATAATACCAATACTTATTGTTAACACTCCTATATTTTTATTTATTGTATAATTGTATAATGTCAACTCTATGAAATAACTAAAAGTTCGTAAAAATATATATTGAATGTAACATGTAAAACTATTAAATAAAAGATAACAAAATATTATAAAAACAAAAAATCTTTTCATTACAGATTTATAAAAAATGTGCTAATTGTGAGAATGGATGTGCCACTATTGTAAGTGGAAGTGGGGAAAATGGATACATAAGGTTATTTAATTTAGATCTTTAATCAAAAATATACCATTGAAAAATGATTCAGAGCAAAGTTTGTTTATACATATTTTGAAAGGCTGCATTTTATTAAAATGTACATTACATTCAATCTTTTTTTTTTTTACCACAAAGAAGAGTTATAATAAAATTCTTGATAAATTGTTAAATATAACAATTTTATCCATAGAGTACCTAATGAATAAAAATTACATAAAAACTCATTTTTTAAAATGTTACCACATCTAAAAAAGGAAAATATGAGTCTTCTGTCTAAATTTCTAATTTCTAAAAATATTTTTAACTGAATAATAATAAAAAAAAAAAGTAATACATTGAGTAAATTTTCTTGATTTTCCTATATTTTTTTTCAGTTTTTCCATTTATTATGAAAACCCCTGAGAAAATCAAAAAAAAGACTTCCTTAAAATTGTACTCCAATTAAATTTCCTATCGGAAAATGAGCTACATTATAAAATCAGAAAAAAATTTCTGGTAAAAAAGTTGTTAACAGAAAAAAATTATTAATAATAAATATCATTGTAAAACCAATACATCAGAATACTAAAGATTATATGAATATTGATAATAATAATACTATCACAGACATAATAATAATACAGCTAATGAGGAATCAAGATTTTGCAGTAGTATGCTTATATGAAATCTAGAGAAAAAATGGAACTGAAAATTACAATGCAAATTTTTATTTAAAAATCACAAATAAAAGTTTTAAGTCAATTAAATTCGATGATAATAAAACTAATAACAAATCATAAATATTGTATACTATATGGCATATGATATGGCTAATTAAAAATTTGGTATCTCTTTTCCCACTTAAATATTATTCACATAATGTTTGTTCAAATACTATTACTATTGAAAAATAATATATTCAACCCCCCCTTCTAAAAAAAAATGGGGTCAGCATCCTGCAATTAGCCACTAATATTTATAATTTTTAAATAAAATAAATTTAAAGGTTTTTAACTTGTTGATGTTGGTGCTTATCACATTAAATTATCTTTATTCCTTTTTTATTCTTTTATCATAATACTTAAATTTATCAAACAATAATATAAAAGATATTTTTCACTGGTAAAATCTCTGAGGTCTGAGTCCTGGCTCAATAATGGTAATGCCTTATACACCCCAAATACTTAGTGTCTATACTAAGAAGTATTGAATATTCAAATAGACATCTATATCAAAACTGGTATATATACACATATTTTTTTTTTTTATATATATATACTTACTCGCGGTCTATTCGTGAATGGACTGCTAACGGGGCCGATATTTGTGCTCCAAACGCAATCCATTTGGCAAGATAATGAATACACAATGGATTTACATACACCTCAGACGTTTTTTCAATGATTATTGGCTGTTCCCACAGAAATCGTTCCATATAAATGTCCCATAAAGAGTGAGTGATAGTCGAATTCAATTTTGTTTGAAGCACTTCTGTGTTGATTCTACCTCGTCGCCACACAAATACGTTGACTGTAGAGTACAAAATATTTTTTTAACCATTAATGTAATAAGAAAGAGAGGGTTAGAGAAATCTACACCAACCATAACCACTATAATAGACATTTGATTTAGCACTATTTTCTATACATTTCGTAAGTACCCGTCTTTTGAACAACTCTGAATCGATAGGATAATCACATGAATTGTCATCGACTGAACCACTGCGGCTATTGTACTCATTTGAATAAATGTCAAAGACAACACACGCTAGACCTCGATTACCACTTGAGCTGCGCATTCCGCTAGCTCCACTAGTGACACCACTTGATTGATTATACATAAAAAACGAACGGATGATGGGTTTTACTGGATTTTCTAATGCATCATATGAACAGTAGAATCTATGATAACGAATACCATATTTTGGCGGATATAATAACAATGCTGCAGCACTACGTTTCAAATTGTGAGAAAACGATTTGGTGATTTTAGTTTCGATTGGCAAGGATAACTAAAATAAAAATAAAAATTTGAATCTAATAAATGTATACATACATGTAAATATAATAAACATACCTATTATATGATATAATTTAAATGTATGATAATAATTAATAATATTATCCTAGTCAAACATCATATTATTGTAACTTAATATAATATCCATGTTAAGAATTAAGTAGTAATAAGAACGTAAATGTAATTAATATCATTATTTGGCTAGTAAATAGCAAACCAAAGGTGGTTAATACAAATCATTAAACTCACTACATGATTACAAGTCTATTAATGAAAATCTTAAGCTTGTGCAAGGTTTAGTTATAATACTTTAAATTCTTTTAAGTTAACACTTTTTTATTTTATATATATTAAGGTGATATGAACAATGTTGTTTTTTTTTTTTAGTTATTTGAAAATCATTTTATTTATAAGTCCCACCCTGTATTAGCATTTTTCCATAGACATCTAATGTAGAGGAATAATCAAATAACCCTTATGTTCCTTAATTCCTGAGAATTAGGCCACAGCTGATGATATCACAGATGAATTAAGGAGCATGAACATATGTAGTACTTATATAATACATTGTACTATACTAAAATCAAGGTAAAGCAAAATTATTAATAAATTAAGTAAAATGTATTAAAAATATAAAAATTGTAGTTGTTAAATTATTTACTTTCATAGTAAAGTCAGGTTGACTATTATATGGTTGTATATAACGAATATCATCTGGATAAAGTTTACATAGTGGATTTCTGTATAACATAGTTGTAAGAACCTCCAGTACAGCATCATTCAATCGATTTTGTAGTACTTCAACCAGATCAATACAAATTTCATTACCTAATAAAATAAAAATATAGGAACATTTTTATTAAATTCTAGATATTTAAATTATTTGTAGCAATATTATTATTGTTTATGAACTTACTGACAGGTGATATACCATGCACTCTTAATGTCAGATCTTCAATATCTTTTGAATCTGTATCACCCCAGTAACCATAATTAGAACGTGTTCCAGGATTATCCTCAGAGAATTTACGCGGAAAATTTGTATAACTAGGAGGATTTATTGAGGACGAAACTGTGGCCGTTGTAGATGTAGCAGATGAACATCTAGAAATAGAGTCTTCATCATCTGAATCATATTGTAATGAACCCGCCATATTATTATTTTGATGTAATCGACTTGAATTTTCATAGAATCTAAAAATGATTAGATTATTATTGTGAGCTTTAATAAAACATAATTTTAAAAAAAAATACCTTAAATAAAACACAGAACTGTTACAGTCTTTATAGACAAACATGTTACGCCGATTACGAACTGAAAACTTATCCAGTACAGTATGTAAAACTTGTACACCCAGTAAAAGCATAGAAGTTGAATGTTGAAGTCTAGGATGAAGTGAAAATCTAGTAGACCAGACTACAGGACATCTAAATTGTCCAAAATTAAAATGATTTTTTACTATGTCTATTTGTCCATTAAAATTTTCATCTGCACAAATATAAACAATAATCATTATGAACATTATTTGATTATAATTATAGTATTGTATAATTAAACAGCAAAGTTATAGAGAATTTAAATTTTAAAATATTATTTTATTTTACAGTTTTATCCCAGGGGCCAAAGAACAGTATTTTCCTGGAGGTACCATCTACATGATCACAAATACCTTGACAATAAAAATAAATTTTAAAACATAATTTTATGGTGCAACTTAGCTTGTAGGAGTACCTATTTATATAGGTTGTTTTGGATTATGAGTGGAGCAAGGAATATAATCAGATTGGGGTGGAACTTTAGGGATAATAGTATTAGTAAACAATAACAATCTATACTGTTACATAGAACTGATAGTAAGGCTGAATTTGTGGCATTTTAATTTTATTATAATATTCTATAAGTTATTTGATAATATAGCATAATATAATTTGAAAGATTTTCGGGGAGGGGAGGTTATACAGTATGTTATAAATGTTGTTTTAATAATAATGCCTGCTGTAATTTGGGTTTTAAACTTGTTTTTAAGACCAGTAAATATGGTGACACAGCACCCATATACTGATATTTTGACACACTTTGAGAACCACTGGTTTATATGGGAAAGATTTACAATTCATAGTAAAATTTGTATTGGCTTCAATAAACTATTACAATAATAAATAATACACTTTATAATGACTTTAAAATTTAGATAGGACTTTGAAAGGGATGTGTTCTATGGACTCTGCTATTTAATTTATACACAGAAGCAATAATGTCAGAGGCTTTGGAAGATGCAGACGATATTTATTTTTTTTAATTATCTTGCGCCCAATAGGGCAATTCATAAGGAATTAAAGATGCTTATAATACTAAATATGTACAAAGTACTTGACAGGAGATGAATAATTTTAAAACATAGACAAATAATAATAATATAATATATAATAGCGTTTGACCCTGTGGGTGGGGGCTAGAATACATCCTCGGTTGTTCATGTCTGTCGTAAGAGCTGACTAAAATGGACCTAGGAGTGGGCAGCAGCGCTTTCAGTACTAAGTGCAGATGAACAAGATTTATCTGCACTTGGCCCACCAATTCCTAGGAATAGGGATTGGACTGCGATGTGGAAGGCAAGGGGAAACTACCACATTAACATCCCTGGTTAGGTAACCAATATTTGTCTTCTAATATGGATTCTCGCAGTGTAAAATTGTCCAGATGTAAAATAGCTCCCCATTCGGATGTCCGGGTGGGAGCTACCCTGCAGGATGCATGTGATAAGAACAAAATGCAGAGAATAGGAACGTGGAATGTACGAACAATGCTGAAAACAGGAAAACTGGAAAATATAAAAATAGAAATGAAAAGACTAGATATAGACATATTAGGATTATGCGAAATACGCTGGCCAGATAATAGTGACTTTTGGTTGGACGATACCAGAGTTATTCATACAAATAGTACAAAAGGACAAACAGGTGTTGGATTCGCTATCAATAAAAAATGGGGTACGAGAGTTACAAACGTTGTGACCTATAGTAGCAGACTATGTTTGGTTAAAATGGAATCAACACCAAACAACCTTGCAATTATACAAGTTTATATGCCAACGTCAAAAGCAAACGATGAAGAAGTGGAAGAAGTGTATGCAGGCATCGAAGAGCTATTGAAACATACTAAACCACACGATAATGTAATCACCATGGGTGATTTTAATGCTATAGTTGGTGAAGGCAGGGAAGGTAGAGAAGTCGGAGACTTCGGTTTAGGTAAGAGAAATGAAAGGAGAGAAAGAGTAGTGGAGTTCTGCAGAGAAAATGGGATGATTATAACGAACACCAGATTTCAAAACCCTAAGAGAAGAATATATACATGGAAAATGCCAGGCAATATTGCCCGTTACCAAATAGATTATATATTGGTGAAAAATAGATTCAAGAACCAAGTTAAATTCTGTAAAGCATACCCGAGCGCTGATTGTGACAGTGATCATAATTTAGTAAGAGCGAAATGCGAACTCAGATATAAAAAACCACAAAGACCAAAAGTACAGCAAGAAAAATATAGTGTCAGATTACTTAGAAGAGCGGAGGTTGTGGAACAATATGGACGATACATGGATATCGAATACCAAAAAGGAAATGTAGATGACCCTCTGAATAAAAAATGGGAGAACATAAAAACAGCTATCAAAAAGGCATCGGATACTATGTTGACAAAAAAAGAAAAGAAAGAACCTAGAAAAGCATGGATTAACAAGGAAATAGTAAAACTTATAGATAAAAGACGAAAATATAAAAACAATAATACAAGAGAAGGACAACAAAAGTATCGTCAACTAAGGAATCAGGTTAACCGAGAAGCAAGAAAAGCCAAAGAAGAATGGTTGGAGCAGCAGTTCAGCGAAATTGACGAACTATTCAAAATTAACAAAATAGATTATGCGTA
>CABPRJ010000566.1:0-26331 GCA_902439185.1 Cinara cedri
GTATGGGCAGCTGCCCACCCTACCCATACGCTAGAACCGCCACTGGCTGAAGGTAAATGAAGCGGGTCTTCTTTCTCGATCGACTGGTTCCTGTGTGGTGGGTGTGTTGGTAATTGTTACCTTAAGATTTTTTTTGATAGATATATCTGTGTTAGAGTGGGCGCTGTCTGTTTTTCGAGTATTCTGTTCATTAAGATCCATGACATTTTTAACCGGAGTGGTGTTTGGGTTATTAAATCGAATCGGTTCGGATTTATTATCTATTGCATTTTTACAGTGATTCGAAGTATGACCTGTTTGTTTACATAAATAACAAGTCACGGTATCGTCAGATAAGAATATACGATATTTCGTTTGGTCGAATTGTAATAAAATGGAGCTCGGAATTTTGTCACTGTGCTCAGGGTGTATATGCATTTGACGCCTGAAACTTCCTATATTACCGAACTCGTCATTAGAGAATCCAGCTTTCATAAATGTAATTGGTGATAACATTTTAATGGAAAGGTTGTTAATTTCTTTTGCGATTATGTCATGTGAAATTATCGGCTGGACATTTGATATTATTATGCGTTTAGCCGGGTTGATAAGACGACGATACGGTATTTCTGTGTTGTTTATAGTAATAAAAGGTTGTTTTGTGATGATTTGTTCGACGATGTTTTTGCTTGAAAAGTAAACAATGCAGAATCTATTGTTCGAAATGCGTGATGCAAATTGTATATTCTTTGGAGGAGTTAATTGGCTAAATGCTTTAATGTATTCTATTTATGGAATATCTTGGATCGTGTTGAGGATTATTGCTTGGTCTTTCTTTGGGAAAGACATATTTGCGGCAGTTTCTGCGAAGGTTTTTATGTATGTTTGGTTGATGGGAGTTAAATATAGTACGGGGCGAGTCAATATCAGGGTCATCCGTCATGTTGGAGAGAGGTGCACATGGACGTTAATGCCTACTATGGTTGTGGGAGGCCGAAATCAAAAAAAAAAAAAACCTAATCTAACCTTCTTGATTATGATGAAATTCTATTTACTACTATCGAAAGCTAAAATGTGATAAGCGACAGACGGTAACACACGTGTGTATCGGTCGGCTGTAACACACGTACTAAACAGAAGAAAAAGAGCATTATTGTTGGATTAAAAACCTATGGAAATTAGTAAGTTCACAAAAAACAAATAATGGACATCGATGCTTATTGTGTAAAATGGGTTTATCTCACTTAAGCACAAAATAAAAATTAAAAAAGCATAAAAAGTATTGTAGAAACAATAAATGTGCCCAAGTAAAATTGAAAGCATGTTTCCCAAAATTTATACTTGCACAAAAACTTATTTATTTAAATACTTCCTTTTATTATCAACAATATATATGTCATAATATGACATATATATTGTTGATAATAGCTATACTATCAACCAAACCGCTCAGAATCGTTTTTTCGTTAAAAATGGTTAATCGTTGCTTACATTGAATTACCTATAGCAGTAGCTGCACTCATCCATATTATTCTAAAATACCTTGAGACGTCCCGGTTCGGTCGGCTTTCTTTGAGAACCGACCCGAGCGCCCAGCTGACTACCTGCCTAGTGGGAAGGTCACCAACCTAGAACCGAGGTCCGAAAACCAGAGTCCTAGGATTTTTGTGAGTAGGGAAGGAAAAAAAAAGAATTTAAAAAAGTAAACACTTGGTTTTCTTGAGGGAAAGTATATAATTGTTTATTTAATTTACCAATCAAAAGTAAAATTTAAGTTATATAACAGAAAAGCCCGGGACATAAAAACTGTTAATTAAGAAAGAATGGATAATAGGTACGACTTATAATATTGATATATATATATATATATATATATATATAGAGAGAGAGAGAGAGAGATATTGGCTTATAAACTAACATTTATAGACAATTTATATTTTAAATATATGTATATTGATTGGGGCGTCAACCAGTCGTAAGTGTTGTCCGGACATAAATAGTAACATCACGGAGAATGTGCAGACCGGGACTTATCTCTACTTTCTACTAAGATATCAAATGGATCATGTCTCGCGATTCTCATAAATAGTTCTTGGGGAGTAGAGCCCGTAGACTCGTGGACTGTATTATTGAGGACCAATTCAATGTAATGAATATATTGGGACCAACTTGTATGTTTGTCATGACAGTATGTACGGAAGAATCTACCAAGTTTTCACATTACTCTTTCGGACGGATTGCTTTGGGGATGATATACACTGGTGGTTGATACTTGAATACCTAACTCGGTCAGTCGACTTTGCCAAACGCGGCTGATGAATTGTACTCCATGATCGGAGACAATAGTGGTAGGCTTTCCGTGGACTTTTACAAATTGATCCATCATGCGATTAGTTACTATTAAAGCAGTTGCTTTCTTCATGGGATATAGGCACACAAACCTAGTAAAATTATCGAGGACAACAAAAATATATTTATTCACATCCCACGCCGTGGGCAATGGGCCAAATAATTCGACACATAATTTTTGGAGAGGTTCAGTAGACAAAATATTTTGCATAGCGCCTTCAACTCGAATAGTGAGAAACTTCATTCTTAGGCAGACATCGCAACAGCGTACTATTTTTCGTGTTCTTTTGTATAATGAGGGGAAAAATACAATCTTTTTTATAGCGGAAATACACTTCCGGAGACCTACGTGACCAAAGTGTTGATGGTATACCTTTATTAAGGAATTGACATGTTGTCGTGAAATACATACGAGCCATTTGGTGGAAGACGGTGAACGTCGATAATATAAGATGTTATTTACTAATGTGTAATAGGACAAGTACTTGAAACAGTGGGTGGACACATTTCTTTTAAGTATCTGGATAAGCCTATCTAGTTTGCAGTCCACATGCTAATTACTTATAATGTGTTTCAAAATTTTCAAGTGGCGTTTGACTTCATCCACCATGGGGTCGGTTCTCAGAGCCATTATATATGTGGTTTTCTGATTCTGTTGACATATATCTCTATCAAGGGGATTGCGGGAAATGAAATCTATAATATTAGTGGGACCGAGGATATATTGAATTCTTAAATCGAATTCTTAGAGAGCTAGTGTTCAACCGGTCGACCATATCGATGGTATATTGTAAAATATGGGTATGCTTGTCCTTTGATAACTGTCTAGCGTAAAATTGAGAAAATACATCCCAATACGAATTTATTCACGACAAAAACAATAACTAAGCATTAATAAACGGTCACAAAAATATTTGACGTCTTGAAATTGACAGTACTCCTGTATTTTTTTAATGTATAATTTTTATTTTAAAACTGTAAAGTACAACGGCAATCGGCATCCTTAAACACACACACGCGCGTATGTTAACAAAACAAAACAGGTTACCGACGACTTTAGTATCAACAGTCGGGAACCGGGAGCGGTCACTCCGCCACGTAACCACGCAACGCGTAGGTGCCGAGCCTGCACCTAGAGTGCGGCACTTAATTGCTCATACACAAACAGAATCTATTGCAATAATTTTTACTAAATTTAATACGAAAACTTTCAAAATGCTAATTCTAAAACATAATAAGGACCAGTGTCAATATTCAACACGATACTGATAACAGGTTTTAGTCTAACCAATATGATTTTTTATGAAGCAAAATTTGTCTACATTGTTTATATTCAGTATCTAGAATTTTTTTCTAGAAAATTTAAGAAACAAGCAGCTCTACAATTTTATATTTATGTTATTTTTTATCACCCGAATTTTTGGGAAGTAAAACCACTTTTAACTGATTTTAATTTTCAAATAACAATCTATTTTACAAATTCGATGAATATATGAAGAATAAGTCTATTATATATGAGTGTACATTGATATTTATATAATATTATATTTTTCTTTTTTTAGATATTAACTATAAGCAAACAAACTATTTGAAATGTGAGACATAACCAAATATATACATAAGTATAAAATATAGCCTTGTATACAATAATACTGGTGATACGAAAATTTTTTAAACTGGTATCAATAACATGTAAAATTAATATTTTTGTAGATAAAATTGATTTTTAGATTTTGAGTGGAGCAAAGAAACGTATAGTTTTACAAAGATTTTTATTTTTTTTCTATAAACAACTTTTCTACCAGCAATTTTACTCCAATTTATAATTATAGCAATTTTTCTAAAAGGAAATTTCACTGGGGAGGTACATTAAAGCAGTAATTTTTCAATTTTCTCAAAAGTTTTCTCAAAAAAAGGTAATAACCGAAAAAAAAACTGAGGAAAAATGGGAAAATGTAAGAAATGTAGGTATTAGCTAAAAATATTACAGCCTTCTTTTTTCCTGTGGATAACTTTTCTACCAGAAATTTCGCTCCAACTTATAGTATAAGTAAAATAGAATGAGAGACTTACAGAACAATATAATACCTAATATTGTAGTGATAACCCGATCACCATAAATATTACACATGTGAGTTTTTTGATTAATAATTTGTTGAGGACCTATTTACGGTGATAATATTATGCAAGTGTTCGATGCTACGGCCGTACACGTGTTTTCTGTTAAAGGCCAAACCCAAATCGATATGGGTATACTATATGTTTTCCTGAATTCAATAATACAATTATGATTCAACTATACAGATGGCACGGTTTTCTCCCAAAAATAACCTTTCGCTTTTCGCCCACGTTCTCTTTTCGTCCAAATATGATTAACTAGTTTCCTCTGTTCTAGAGCCTTTTCATCTACGGTTCCACGTTCAATGTTTTGGGAACCATTTATAAAAAAAGAAAAGACGTTCTAGGATAATGGAGACGGGTCCACTATTATAGGTCATTTAATTTATATCTATAAACAACGATAACCCATTCATAACGAAAAAACGATTCTAAGCACAGTTCAGTTAATAATGATGCTTTGTCAACAATATGTATGTTATATTATGGTAAAATAATTAAATAGGTATTACATATTTTCTTTAATAATATTGTACCGATATTTGTGTTTTTCCTGAGTTTTTCTCAATTTTCCCATATTTTTTCCCTGGTTTTCACATTTGCTGGGAAAAATTTTGAGAAAGTCGAAAAATAACCCCCCTTAATTACCCCCCTAGTTAGATTTACTTTCAGTAAATATGTTTGAACTCATGACCCCAAGGATAATAATAGGTATATTTAACCATTCGACTATGACAAACATGTTCAAGAGTACACAATATAAAGTTAATTTTAGAAACTCAATTCTGATTTCACCACCGTTCATAAATTCGCAATATATAAATGTTCAAAAAAATAAAAAAAAATTGGAAAATTAGATTTGTTCCATATAATTTTTTACTCCAACGGTTTTCGTCTAAATTTGATAATAAAATTCCTTTATAAACATTACTACATTAAACTCAATTTTTTTTTAATACAAAGTAAGACTCTTAATGAACCTCCTATTGAATTGTTAAGCATTACTGGTAATTCTAACAATTTTATCATAGAGTACCTACCGAATAAAAATTACGTACAAAATTCGCAAAATTAAAATGTCTATAAATAGCTCAAAATGAACTTAAATGTTTTGAAAATTTTACCGTGTCTAGAAAAGGCAAAATGTATTGTCCAAATTTCAAGTCTCTGTGAATATATTTAACTGAATTACAATAAATAACAAAATTGAACAAATATTAAAAGCATTGTTTTCATAAATTTCCCGTTTTTTCTCACTTTTTCACTTTTATAGGGAAAACTGTCAGGAAAATCGAAAAAAGACCTGTCCATATTACCACCCCAAGAAAGTTGCCTTTCGGAAAAGGGTATATATAGATGCATTGGAGCAATATTTTTGATAGAATTTTTGTACATAGGATAAAAAAAATTAAAAAAATACATCTTAGTAAAACCAATACATTCTTCGCTATACTCAGAATCAAAAATAGTTTTAAAATAAAGCTTAATCGATTCCTTAATGTTTAAAAAAAAAAACAGAAATCAAATTCACTTAAAATCCTCCGAGAAAACTGGTAGTTCATGATAGAAAAATCATCTTTGTATTATCGTTTATGTAATAGTTTTGTTTTGTCAGAAGAAAAAAAAAACTTGATTTAGAAAAGAGTTTTATAATACGATTAATATTATTATCATAAAAAATTCCGATGACTTGCCACCGCCGCTGCCGGCAGGTGTAGTTTTAACCTTGACCGTCGTTGACCGAACGCACCGAATGTTTTCGATAATATTTTGTTTAATCGGTATCCGCTTTCACTCTGAAATTATTTACGTACGTTAAACACGTTCACCTTCACAAACACCGCCTCTGTCGTCATTCGGTAAAAGAGGAAATACATACAGTTTTATTCTTTCTAGAGTTGACCGCGTATTACACAGAATTAATATTATAATATACAATAATTTATATACCTACACACGTTTATTTATTTTTTAATACTGTAAGGTTAGGTTAACTTTTAATGATTATTGTAACTAAAAAAAAAACAATAATTATTTGTATATATTTGCATTGTTTGCTTATAATAGATTTAAATATATATATATATATATCTGACTGTAATGAATTATATTTACAACACTACGTGCAAGCACTTGCATTTTTCACTCGGAATATATAATACACTCGCGTATATTTTTATTGGCATTGCGATTTATCGTTGCTTTCAATATACATAATAGTAAATGTTTACTTATGTTCGCTCCATCCAAACCTATAATAGGAAAATGTTTAAAGTTATAAATTGAGGTGTTGCCGAAGAAATGGGACGTTACACTATAGTATTATATTATAATAACTTTTAGGTTGGTATCTTAGCTATGTCTGTATAGTTTCCGATTACAACAAAATATTGTACAAACACGCGGTCCGCATAGTATAACATTATTTCTTTCCTCTGTCTTGTGTAAAATATATTATTTATATATATCACGTTCGGCTATTTTTTTAGCACTGTTAATATTAAATTTGTTTAGATTTTTTTTTTTTTTTTAATTGGTTTGTTTTCGAGGGAGACATCGATTTGGAGAAAAATAAAATGTTTATTTTCATCCCCAAACACAAAAAATAAATAAATTTATTTATTCACTTTAGAAAATGTTCAAAATAGCCATTTTGTAAAAAATATTGTTCTTAACATTGTAATGTATCATACATTCATATCTGAATAATAGTTTTTTTAATTATAGCCGTTTCAATTTCTAGAAAATAGTAAAATAATTAGTATTCAATGGAGGTTAAATAATTACCGTACTGATTGTAATTCCTTATCGCATAACGTGTTATTTTATTGAATATTAATTGTTTTTATGCCTAACTAAAACGGCTATAACTAAGAGATTATTCATCGGATATGAATGTGTGATATGGCCAAATAAAAAATGGCTAGTTAAAGGAGTACCTTTTTAAATACCTGAAATTATGTTTTTAACTATTACCTATTAGGCTTTGAATATTATGATAATATAGATAATAATAAATTATAATACTCGTTTGTAGTTAAAAATCGAAAATGTCAAGTGTAAGAATCAAAAGATGATGGATTATTTCAAAAATTATACCACCTCTGGAAAATGACTATTATTATTATTAAACTGTAGGCTTGAATAATAGTCGTAGTAATAATCAATTGAACAATTGTCGGGTAATTCACCCGATTTTTTTATACGGTTTTCACGTGAATAACATTTTTGGTTCCATACATAAATTTAAAAATTGAAAATTTGAAACGATATTCATCATCATAACAATACTTTGATCATCGTACTAAGTAAATAAAAAAAATGTTAACAATACCTCTCGTAATTAATGTTGCAATTTCTTTTTATAGACTTTTTTAAGTTCAAACAAATCTTTGATCTCAGAGAAGGGCTCAAGTCAAATATTGGCATTTTTATATACTATAGTTAGATAGATTAATAAATACGATTTATTCGTGTACTTACATACGATTAAATATTATTTTAGATTCGGAGCACAGCAAGGTATCAATTTGTCTTATTATAATGAGTGTGTATTTATTTTTCTGTCTGTGATCAACATTTTTACCAGAAAAATAGCTCCAAATTATAGACTATAGCACCTTTTTTCAAAGGTGATTTTCTCTAGTTGGTGCATTGAACAGGTAATTTTTCGTAGGTACTACGTGATTATTATTGTTTGACATAAATTACAGGAATGCTTGAAAATTTAAGAGGAGTTTCAATATAAGTTGAATTAAGTGGTACAAAAAAAAGAAAAGTGTAACGTAGTATTTTATTAATATTATTTTTTTATACGAGTTTAACGAAAATCATAAATATTACGGCCTTTCAAAACGTGTATAACCGAACTTCGCTCCAAATATTTTTTCGTTAGCAATAGTTTATCGTTGGTTACACTGGTTACAGGTATAAATTAAATAACTTTATATATACAATCTTCCTAATACCCACCTATTACAGTAAATTGCTATATGCGTAATTTTCATATATTATTTAAACATGTTGTATTTAACGCATATAGAAATTAAACAACGCTTTAGCAACATTTAAAATAGGTATAGAAAAGTCTCGGTAAAATTAAATGAACGTAGTATATTTATGTCACGTAACACGATATTGTATTAAAAGGCAATACTACTTTTTTAACATCTTATGTATGCATAAATACATATACTTATATTTATATAACCATAACAATCATTTATAAATATTGTCTATCCGTGTATTTCTCATTAGATTTTTGATCTAACAAATTATCAATCTGATGGATTTCAATGTTCCTCATCAAATTCGATTAATCTGATTACTAATCATATTGCTTCTCGGTACATTGGATGATCAAGACAACCAACAAATTAGACTGTGCGCTAGATTGCTAGAAGATGGAAGTGTGTTATCATAATTTTGTGGTGTTAATATGTTAATGTTATACCTTTAATTTTCTGTTTTATTTCCGTTATCAATCCGCGTGTTCCACTTCGTGTTTGTTAATTTAATTATTTGCTTGTTTGTTAATATTTTTTTTCAAAATCATAGATCATCAAAATTAAGTGATTTGATTTAATAACCGTATTATAAAAATAATATTTAATATTATCAGGTTAACTATTAACATCTATTATCAATTAATTATTTTAATATTCTAAAATCACGTGATGATAGAACATTTTACGATTTAACAAAAACAGAATTCCTCGATGTCCCATCAGATGATTACAATTTTTAAATGAGGAACACATATGGTATAACTCTACATTTCTTTTGTGTTAAATAATTACTAATTTTACATAATATTATTTAGTTTTAAAATCAAAGCGTAGTGAATGATCAATTGATTTAACTATTATGTGCTTTCTTTTTTTTTGTACTTTTTGTGCATTACGATAGGTGTACGACAATTTTACCACCCAACAAATATTTTACAGGATTTATCGCAAGTCCGCAACTATAGAAGTTATAATAATATGTTTAATATTATAATTATTATCATTTCAATATGTCGTGTTTTGTAAGTTTTCTCTGGTTTTCTCATGTTTTATCCCAGTTTTTCACATTTCCTTGGAAAATTTTATCTTAATGGTATTTAGGGAGGTATTTTATGGTTTTTCAGGTGATTTTCATGATATCTGGAATAAAAAACCGGGATAAAATGTCGGAAAACGGAAAATGTACGAAATATGTTACTAAAATATTACGATTTTTTTATTATGGACAAATTTTCTATTAGCAATTTAGCTCCAATTTACAATGATAGCACTTTTTCTGAAAGAAAATGTAAACGGGAAGGTTCTTGAGGGTGGTTATTTTTCGATTTTCTCAAGTTTTCCCAGCAAATGTAAAAAATTTGGGAAAACGTATAATAAACGGGAAAATCGGTACGATATTAAACAAATACTATTAAAGAAAATATATAATTTTTTATTTAATTATTTTACCATAATATGACCTACATATTGTTGACAAAACATCACTATCAAAAGAATTAGGCTCAGAATCGTTTTTTCGTTAGCTAGCAATGATTTATCGTTGCTTACAGATATACATTAAATTACCTATAACAGCGGCTGCACCCGTCTCCATTATTCTAAGACATCTTTTTTTTTCTGTTCTTTGTCCAGAGAGAGATGTGGGACGACCACCGCCTGGTGTATAAATTATGTCAAGACGTCAGAATAATATGTTATGGGTTTTCGGTTAGGCGTATTATTGTAATTATTATAGCCGTAGAATAATATTATCGTTTTAACGAAAACCGCTCGATAGAAAAACAATAATGTGAAACGGCGTGCCTTCACAGCGATAACATCGTTTTAAATTAAATTTCTACGTTATTTATTACTTTAATGGACAACTCGTTCATGCATAAAAAAAAAAAAAAACCCGTATAGGCATTAATAAAGTAGGCGTTTTCCCGTATCGCTTATTATTTGTTCGTATACACACGTATATTGGTAAAATACATATTTTGTTATTATTTATTTTTTATTTTTTTTTTTTTGGTACTAAGCCAGAGATATTTCATATCAATGCCCGTTAACATCAGCTATATTATGCTTAAATTCCAGTAGAAAAAATATTTATATTATTAAAAATAAACGTGTATTTTACCGACCAGTGATTTTTTTTAGGCTTTTTATAATTTCTATAATATTTGTAAACAAATTTTCGTCACGTATAAACTATTATGATACCGAATTAACAAAGATTTTGAGTGAAACGAGGAATGTATTAATTTATAATTTTTTTTTTTTTTTTTTTAACCTAACCTCATCTTTAATACACATGACAATAACAGCAAAATGATAATAAAAAAGGCTTTTATTTTATCGTATTGATGCCGATAAGCTTCGTTTTGTTCCATTTTCATATGGACATTTCCGGCAATTATTGTATACTTGCATTTATTACATGAAGTTATAATGTATTGTTCGTATATGTTAAAGCTAAATTTATTCGTAATAAAAATAATAAAATGTCCAAGAACAAAAAGTATAGAAAATATTTGTTTTTAATTTTAATTAAATTACTGATTATAAAAATTAAACTATAAGTTTTTTTTTTATTTATTGTGGTGGAGAGATGGTATGCGTTTTCGAAAATCTAAAAAGAGCATCGGGTAAAAAAAGATTGGGACACACTGACCTATACTATGACAACGCTAACCGAATTACTATCATAACATTCAATTGTATTGTATTAAAGTGAATATAGGGGTACAAAATAAATGAATGTATACCCACTAATTACTTAGATTACTTATTGCAGCCTACGGCGGTAAGAAACAATTAACATAAGATATACACTATGAAGGACAACAATAATATACTTACCTATCCTGAACGGAGTATCCTCAGCAACAATGTTGAGTTTGGATACAGGTATAATTGTATTTATTTATTATGTTGATGAAAATAGGTAGTAGAAATGATAAAATAAACACTTGAATAAATTAAAAATTACGATATCGGAATGTTAGAAGCCGGAACAACACGCACTCGCGGGAAGACGAAAAAGATGATGAGTCGCCAAGGCAGGATCCGGTGGCCGAATGAATCGAGGAGTCTCTTATGAGAAAGAAAGGGGAAAATGGTGGAGTGGTGTTGTCCGGTTCTCATTACCATGTTTTATTATTATATGAGATATTTAACTATTATACATACTATTTGTATTAATCTAAATTGACTTATAAACTAATAAAATTAAGTGGTGTCCACTATAATAAAATGTAGTGTAGATAATATTAATGTTATATAATATTATATTATGATATATACCATATTGTATATATCATTACAATACTTTGATATTTTTTGCAATAATTTCAAATTAAATCAGTTAATTTTCATGAGTTTATCTTAAAATAGCTCATACTTGAAATGTATTTAGTTAAATTTACCAGATATAATACCAATTAATATTATTAATTAACATAGTTTCGATTATATGATGTATTCACCAAAATAAACATAACATCAGTCAAGGTTGAAAGATCTTTCAATCAATATTAATCAGTTTTAAGGCCAAAACGTTAANCTTGTACATTAGATAATGCGTTATGTTTGAAAAAATACCAGCTATTAATTTAATGCTCCAGCCAAATGTTTTGTATAGGATGGATACATTGTGTAGGGTGTTGTCATTAGCGAAATTTTTCAGTTAGACTCGTGGACTTTTGTGTTGTGTATGATTGGTAAAATTTGTTCAGATAGTGAGTAGAGTAAAATGGTCGATTTATTGAAATTTAGAAATAGACTGCTATCGCTTAACCAATTATAAATAGATTTTAGGTCGACCTCGATGTTTTTAAATACTTCATTTCAAACACCACCAAATACCAATCATCATTATAAAACGAATACATTCTTTCCTCAGCTCGGAATCCATATTGTATATGAAGCTAAGACGTAAACAAATCTTTTTAGTCAAAAAATTAAAATTCTTAAATATTACTCACTAAGAAGGGCTTGGGTGTAAAATATATAAATATAGGTATGAGGTATACATTGAAAAATGTACATATAAACTACATGTACTCGTCTATGTTGAAGATTGGGTTATCTTAAAACTATAAAATAAATCTGTTTTATGTTTTTCAAGTTATTTAAGTGATTAATCATGATTAATGATTATTGTCTTAAGGATTTGTTCTCGTACGAAGTTTATTTTTTGTTCAGAAGTTGTTTGACGGTTCTGGCTTTACACAGTTTACCACGTACTTTTTTGCACTCCCAGTATGTTTTCCCATTAACAAGTAATTTAAACCGCACATACACGAAGTCACCGTTCGCGAAATATACTAGTCAAAAAATATACCAGTCGGGAAAAATACCATTCGGGCAATAAGGTTCGTGAAATATGGTTTAGAAAGAAATACTATTCGGGATATATTCCAGTCGGGAAGAATGGCAATCGGGAAAAGTTGTGTTCGGGAAAAATACAGGAAATCCCAAGATACAATAGGAACACTAAGGTTTGACAGAGAGAACGAAAGAACAAAACAGATCCCTATATATTTTTTTTCATAGATTATGAAAAAATATTCGACAGTTGCATGAACATACAACAAAAATAAACAAAAGACATTAAAATTGTAGATATCATAAAAGCGAGAAAATTACAATGGTTAGGCCTTACTTGAGCCATGATAGTCCTATACAAATATTTATTTAATAACTTTTTAATAAGTTATTTCAGGGAAAAAGGGAAGAGGATGACTATGAACGAAATGTATATATTAGATATGTTATTAAATGGTCTTAAAATATAATATGGATATTAAAGGAAAATAGAAAACGGAAAGGAATGAAGAAAACTTGTAGCTTGTAGGAGACAATACCAGTCAGCAGAGCTCGAATTGGAAAAATAAAAGAGGGACTATAAGAATTAATGAACTCAATCTAACTCTTGGGACTTTACTTCCGCAAATTTGTGTACCATTTTATAAACATAATACAGTCACGAAAACAAAAACAACACTGTAACCCATGCAAGGCTAAGTTTATGCTTACAATATATTTATTTTTAAATTTTACTATGATATGTTTTTATTCTTTTGTCTGTAAACGGCTTTTCTAAATCTTGCTCTAGCATAAAGACAGGAATTTAATGTATATCTGAAAGCAATGGGAAATCATTGCTAACCAAAAACTATTCCGAGTAGAGTTCGGTTATACATGTTATAAAGGCTTTCTTAGTGACCGATCCAATGATTTTAGTACCTATCGTGTAAATATTACGTAAAGAACTAGCAAAATTATAATTTTCTGTAAATATCTCAAATGTTTTGAAAACTATACTTAAATATATAGCATATAATAAATAGTATGATAAATTATTATTTATTTAGCTTTTAAAATTAACGCAATAATACATATGACATTTTCTGTAATTTTCGATTAATGCTTATCTTGCTAAAATCAAATTTGATAATAACATTAATAACTACATATTATTATACATATTATTTTAATAAGTAATGACATCGATGCTGCTGCTTTCTATATTTTCGGGGAAACTGCAATAAAACCTCTCATAATAGGTTATATAATTAATTATATTGTGATTTATAATAAAATTGTAAAATTGTTTCAATGCATTTTTTGGCGACCCTTAAAATTTACGACCGGGGCAAAGGCTCTATTTCCCCTCCATGGCACGGCTTTGTCCAATAGACTCATTTGTAATACGTGATCTACAAAAAATTTAAATAAATTTTCTTTTTTGTTCGGTACAAATTTGCCGATCTTCTAATTTTTCCTCCTTAGATCTGGGTCTAGGCCATAATTCAGCCCTATAAGAATCTGATTTACTTATTCCACCTCTGTAAATAACGAACCACCGACCGTTTTGGATTGAAATATTTTCCGATTTAGTATCATTAGAGTACAAAATATCTACAAAAATATAAACTGGATTAATCCAAAAATAACTGCGATAAACAATCACCCACCGACCGTTTTTAAACCGTTTCGATTATTAACATACAATTTTTTTAAAACCTTTTCTATTTTAAACTATACCTTTTATACTATTCAATTATACTATATAATATTATCTATTCAAAATACCTATATAAAAATTACTTCAATATTTTTCAAATATTCCGGATTTTATCATTATTTGCCATGCTGTTATCACTATTGTAAATTTATGTATCTTAGAGTACCCAAGGATAACGAAATGTTTAGTAATCAATAATTATTTACAAAGGCGAATAATATAGGCTCAACAAATTTGCGAGAATAAAAATTGTTTTTACTGTGGAAGTTTTCATCAGTAAGTGCACGTAACACATAATAATATTATTATACAGGATGATTCACTAAATTTTGTATACATTCAAATTCTGATTTTATTTTTTAAATTTTTAAGCGTAGTTAAAGCCGATATTTTTGAATAATTAGAATTTTTAAAACATTTAAGAAGGACCCCGTGGCAATGCTAACTTTGGTTTTTCAGACGAGAACCTATATTAAAAATTTAATAAATAGACGGAGTATTAATTTAAATAAACTTTGGTGTTCAAATTTTTGATTTCTGTCAAACCATTGACTTTTAATTTAATTTAGTGGGAGAGTTGTAGTGAAGCAATATTAAAACATACTTATTACGTTCTTAATAGTATATCTAATCGTAGAATCCTTAAGTAGGAGAACAGTTAGTAATGGAGAACTAATAAAATGCCACGCGCCGTGCCACCACAAAAATTATATTCTACTACTATACCCCTATCTAAACTTAAAGTTAAAATATCTCGTCAACGGGTTAATGGAAAAAATTTTGGTATCGCTACAGGATACTCCTTAAATGTTGTGAAAAATCTAAGTATTCCGAAATAAACAGGCTTTAACTGCACTTAAAAATTCCGATAATCAAAATTTGAATGTATGCAATAACATTTAATCAAAAAAATGAGCACGCTTAGTGAATCACTCTGTATATCAAGGTATTCTATGTGTTCTATGTAAGATGTTGGTATTCCATTTTATATGTGCCCAAATTTACAAAATAAAAATGAAAAATATAAAATTAACTATAAAACGGCAAGTAGTTAACCTTTTATCCTTACTTATTATATATTCTCTATGGTATCCTGTAAACGGTCTTTACAAGACATTAGCTTGTACATTAGCTTAATAAATTATTCATTAATTTTTCGCCAATTCTGTTCAATCTGTTCATAAATATTTATTATCTATGAAACTGCTGCACTGGATACAGATTTGATAAGTAAAGGTTTTTATCATTCACCAATAGAATTACTTCCTTTCGCGTTGTATTTATAAAAAAAAAGTTACTATTATTATTACATGGACATTTTAACATCGATTTTATGATAATAATTATTGACGAACTAACTAATTTTTGATAATTTTACTTAGACATAAATACGTTTCAAATTTAGTAAGCATATAATATTATTTTATTGTCCAATAAGTGTAGATACCTAATGGAGTACTTAAAGGAATTGGCCGGTAAGTTATGTACCATTTAACATATTAAATTTGTATTGTGTGAGATACTGTATTAGATACTTACTTTAATATTTTAAAAACAAATAATTTACCAAAAGATGACAACATCGAAGAGGCTACAGCTTG
The DNA here is from genome assembly GCA_902439185.1 of Cinara cedri. Lineage (NCBI taxonomy): Eukaryota > Metazoa > Arthropoda > Insecta > Hemiptera > Aphididae > Cinara > Cinara cedri. The sequence goes on from CABPRJ010000566.1 coordinate 16,068, forward strand.
TGGCCCGAAAAAGGAAACCGGTGATGATGAGGCACCTATTGAGTTTATTGTTACACACAACAAAACCAATTATACTGTTTCCATGCCGCTGTCGTCCACAATAAAGGAACTGAAAGACAAAATGTTCGACATCATAGGTGTGTCCAGCCAGGTACAAAAAGTCATGGTTAAAGGTCTAGCAAGAGATGACCAAACATTAGAATCGTTGAACATCAATTCTTCCTCCAAGATTATGGTAGTGGGCAATAGATTAATAGATATAATAGCAGCTGCAAGAGTTAATGAGGTTTTTTATACTATTTTTTTGTTAATTATTAATCAATGCATTTTCTACTATTCATGCGTTTTCTAATAGGATCCAAGCACTACCAAACCAAGCACATCTGCTAAAGAACCATTATGCAAGTCAAAATTACACTTGAAAATGGTGGAAAAAGGTATACCGGACAATGCAATGATTGGAATTTTAAATATTAAGGTATGGTATTCATTAATTTTGTTTTTAGTATTAATTATATTCTTATAAAATTACAACAAGAAATAGTTATAATTTCTAAATTAGTAGAGTATAGATTATAGGTAACAATTTATTTCTAAAATAGATTGATGATGGAAAATAAATTTAAAAGAAAAATGTGGTAACTATTTGATAAAATATAATTAGATTACCAAGTATTATCATTAATTTTTTTTTAAATTAATTAGACATAAAAGGAATAGTGTCATCAATTTTACTATCCAATAGTTTACTAATTTCAAAAAAATATATTTAGTTATATAAATATACATATATATTTATATTTATATACTATTCACCTTTTTATCACTTTTTACCATTTTATCTAAAAGAATAATATGGATGACTGTAGGTTTATGATCATTAAATATTATTTAAAAACGTAAAGATAAAATAATTTATGAACTAAGATGTCATTTTATTATTAGATATATTTACTTTTTAAATACCTATCATGTTTGCTATATTTTATTTTACATAATATTGTGTTCAAATGCTGGATTCTTATACACAAGCTAAAACTGTTGATACATAATTATTTAAACAATTAAATTTTAAATAATAATATTATTTTTTTTGGTTTTAGGAGTCATTACCAATACGCCCATTAAGTGGAATGCTTGATAAATATGGGGCGAAAGTAAGACTGACATTTAAACTTGAATTGGATGAACTCTGGATAAGTACCAAAGAACGAACTCAAAAATTACCTATGGCTAGTATTAAAAATATTGTGAGTGAACCGATTGAAGGATATGAACAGTATTATATAATGGTACGTTATCAATAGTTTTATAAAATAGAAACCTAAAAATAAATAATAAATCTATTTCAAATGTTCACATAATTTCTTAGTTTATATGTTTGTAGTGTCAATAATTATTACAAACAATAAATTCTTGAACAATTAAAAAAAAGAACGAGGTACCTATCCTTTTACCCATGAATTAAGCTTAATTAGCATTTTAATTAAGTACCTAATAGTGTAAGCATAGTGAAATCTGTGTAATAAGAACAATGGTTAGTTAGAAAAACCCATTAATTTAGACGAATATATTTTACCAAAATATATATAAGGTATAATATACCTTATAACTTATGACAGAATTTTGGATTTTTGGGATTTAGGGAAAAATGGTGTATTTACAATTTGCCCCATTAGATAGTGAAATCTACTTTATTGGCATATTTTAATTTCATGTTGTAAATTACTGAGTACATTCAGGGGTAAAATGATCTATTAGGAAAATGAAATTTTTCAGATAGCCTGACCCATTCCAACACCTGGTTAACAGTTTTCCAGTAATAATGATTTGTCCATTATTGATATTAATATTATTGTAAATTTTCAATTGAAAAAAAAAATTACTACAAACACATATTTTAATAAATTTTAAGTATGTAATTTCCATCATTTAATTATTTATTTTCTAAATAATTGTGTTTTTTTTTTATTTTGAGTATAATTAATATACACAATATTTTACAGTTGATTTTATGTTAAACCGCAAAGCTTGAAATAATTTTTTATTAAATTTGAATAAAGAAGTATAGTTCATTGATTAACTAAATAAAATTTTACTTAGTTATATATTCTAGGCTCCAAAAAAAAAAAAAAGTAGTATTGAAATGAATGTTAGGAGAACTATATGTTCAGTATTTTATTGTGAAGAGGATCATTTGATTAAATGTTTGTCATGTATTGTAAATATGTAATAGGACTTCTACTATTACTTCTACTACTAGAATATTTAGTATATTTAGCATATTTTGGAATATTTTATAAGTTATTAGAAAAAAATACTAATTTATTGTAATTTTAAATTATTATTAATAATTTTAGTTTTGATACAACTGAAAAAAGTAATTTTACATTCATTATATATATATATTTAACATTTTGCTAAAATAAAAAAAACATATCATAAAGCAGCATTGATTGTTTGCATATTTGCAATAAAATATAATAAAATATAAATAAAATAATTTTTTAATAAAATATAAATTGAGATATTTCTATAAAGTTACAAACTTAAATAGGTGGTTATTTTTTGTTTTTAATGTATTATTTTATCTAATTTCATGCATTCAATTAAACTTATAGAAATAAAGTGTTTTTTAACATATTTATTTGTTATTTTATTTATAGGGTTTTCAATTGGACAAGACAGAAGCTTCTAATTACTGGTTATATTGGGTACCAGCGCAGTATGTGGATTCCATAAAACGGGCTGTGTTTGGTGGTTAAATTTATTTTCTTACTATTGCTATTACTGTAGTTTTATTTAAGTTAATTTTCATTTAAACAAATATTTATACTAATCATTTTTCCATATTATAATATTTATAATATAAAAGATTTAGAATATATTACAAAGCGCAGTATGTAGATTCCATAAAATGGGCTGTGCTTGGAGGTTAGATTTATTTTCTTAATATTGCTATTACTGTAGTTTTATTTAAGTTAATTTACATTTAAAAAAAATATTTATACTAATCATTTTTCCATATTATAATATTTAGAAAATTTTAATTAGCATGCAAATATATTTTATTAAATTAATTTTGCTTTTTATTTCACATTTACAATTATTATATTCAGTTTTTTCTAGAATATTATCATTCATAATATGTTAATATATATCTATAACTAATAATATCCATTAATTGTTTAGTTAATATTTATTACTACCATGCAAAGTAAAAAATTGTATTCCTATTGTTATAATAATTGTTTTATTTTACCTCTATAATAATGTCTAAAATATATATAGCATACCTATTACTTTAAATATAATTTTATATACTTACATACATACTGGGTTTTCAATATTTAATTATTTCATTATTAGTTGAAATTATAACTAAATTCAACTTCATTATTTTATCTTTTATTATTTCATTAATATTAATATCTATTTAACTATTCAACATTTATAACACGTAAAATGTGGACATTTAATTTCCATTTTCTTATTTGTTCTTGAAAAAAAAAAAAACATAATAAATATTGTAGTTCTAAAATAAAATTGTACCTATAGAATATTGTAGTTTATAAATGCATATTACCAATACATAATAAAATGTATAAATTGTTGTATCTATTAAGCCACTTCATTAAATGGCAACAAATGAATAATCTTAATTTATTTATCACCTACCCCTTATTTTGATATTATTTTTCTACTTCAAAGTTATTATTTTACAAAGTTTATCCCTGAAATTATTCATTAGTGAACATTAGTGAAATGGTTAAATTGTTAAATTAATTATTTAATATGTTTACTTAAATTTAATATTATTTGTTGTCTATTTATTATATATCTGTGTATACAAATACATAGGTATATGTATGATATGTATGTAATCTGAATTTATTCAATACATTTTTAATACACATGTCATATCAGACTTTATTATTATTTTATCTATTCAAATTAAAATTATATTCATACTAATTATAATATACATTAAAAAAAAAAAAATGTAATAATAAATAATTCAAATATTAGTTAATTATATTTAATACTTAGTTAAAATATATAATTGATGTTAAAACTAAATTTTTTCTGTCTGGAATGTTCTGTGAACTATAAAAGAAACAATACATGTGAATCTAATTGTAATTTAATTATAAAATATTATTGTTATCTTATAGACAACTTAATATTCTAATTTTTGTTTAAACTATGAATTTAAAAACCCAATTTTTTAATTTTTAATTATTTTTATTCTTTTTGGCTTATTAGAACTGACATTTAAATAATTAATACTCATACTTATCTGTTTTATGTATTTGATTTGATTTCTAACTCCACAGTAATTTTATCTGAATAATTTATAAATAATTCTTAGAATTATAATAAATTATTTAATTTATTTAATACATTAATATAACTTTTATTTAGTTTATTCACAAACAGTATTTGTGAATGTCTGCTAATCATTTAACAGTAAGAGTTATATTCACAAATTTAGATGTCATTGATAAGTAGTATTAAGAAATTATGACTATTGCAATTTCAGAGAATGGTGGGACTCTTAAAACTGTATTGAGAGGCCCTCTGAAATGATTTAAAATGTCGCTTATTTAAATTTCATTTATTATTTATTTATTTTTTTTTTTTTGATAAGTTTAATAAATTAATTTTTGCATATTTTCAACTTCTCTTATTAAATATTTATTATTCATACTCATTTCGATTTGTTCATGTCTAAATAGAAAACATGACTGCTATTAAACTATAACTAGCTCACCATTGTAACTGATTATGAAATTAACTCAATAAACTCAATAATTAGAGTAATATTTTCTGAATGTCAATTCTATACTAGTTCATTATACACAAAAAGTTTGTATTTTTTAAATCTAGTAATTTTAAGTAGTTAAAACTTGAATACCTTTTTTACAATCACAAAATTCAAAAATTAAAACCAACATTGCACAGATCAATTGTTTCTTTTTTAAGAAGAAAATTTGTAAGTTTTGCAAAATTAAATCCCCCACCACAATACAATCTCACTAAACAAATTTTTAGTTATAGCCCTTTAATAATAAGTTAATGTTACTTGTAAAATTTGGTTTCTTAGTTAATATTATTCAATTGTTTTTACCTGCTTGTATCACTTGTATCAATTTCTCTTTGTATTTTTTAAGTATTAAATTTTTAATAGCATAATTATACAATAAATATATACATATTATGATATCACAAGATTTATTGTATTTTATTGTAAAATATTCTAAAATAAATATGAAATTCTCATTGTTTTCAAACATTTCAAGAAAATTGCCTTTATTGAAACCTACCAAAAATATGATTGATAAAAAGTAATTTTTTTTTATAATACATACACAATTGTATTAATCATTTTTTTAGTGTTAAAAAATTTAATTTAACAACTTGGAGCTATTAAAGGGGGACTTTAAAACCCCTCTAACAATTATACATTTTAAATATTTTTAAGTGCTTTTGTCAGTGATTTTTTTGGTGTTTTTACTTATCATATTTTTTTTTTTAAACTAAAATTAAAAATTGCTTTTACAAAATTCAATAGAGTAGTTTTATAAATGTATTTTGAAACAAAATATTGGTGTAATAAATATTTACCAATGATGCTATATAATATCAATTGATTCAGCAATTTGTTAATAATTTTATTAAATTTCAAAAAATTGCATTAACTTAAAATAATTCATTATTAGTAAATATTTGTAACACCATTAGTTTGTTTCAGAATATATTTATAAAATATCTATCTTCAGTGACATAGCCAGGGGTTTTGTGTGTTTTAACCCCCTGTCCATTGTTTTTTCACATGTTTTAACCTAATAAATATATTCATATTATTATAACTTTGTAAATTCTACTGTAAAAATTATGATATTTTTTGTCATACTATTAAAAAAATAGAAAATACATAATAACAGATAAAGTAAATTATCATTTATCTTTATCATGAGCACGTTATCATTAGTAAATTAATTAAACAAAACACAGGTATTATATTTTACTCTTATTTACTAGTTTTGAGGCCTTTAGGGCTCCTAGTCTATTTCTAGTTTTAGAATGTGAGGAATACTTGATCAATCCCAGTGGAGCTGTAGATAACATTAAACAATTGTACTAATTGTTACAATACCTTTAAAAGATGTTATATTATTAATAAAATAGTAACTTTAATGATTTTGGAGATTTAACTTTTATTAATTATTATATTATTTTTTATATTACCATTATTTTAATTATTATTTATTTAATGTGAAAAAAAATAATTTTACTTTTAAATCGGACTGTTTGACTGCATTTATCTGAAGTCTTCTAAGCTAATATAAGTTAAACTGACATCAGGTATAAAGGTTTTAAGTTTTTATTGACCATAGTCAATATATATAATTTTGACCATAGTGGTGTTCAAGAGTAAAAATTGTTTTCCCCCCCTCACCCTTCATGGAATTGATTTTATTGTGATGTAATTTTTCAACCAAGTTTTAAATCTAATAAGTCTAGAAAAGCAAGGAAATAATTATAAAGCAGAATCAAAACTATGTACAAAACCTTAAAAAATATAAATATACAAGGTCAAAATATTAATTTAACACACAACACTCATTATTTAGAAAAGTATTAACTTTATTTGGACCATTCTTTTGGGAAATTATTATAATAATAATACAAGAAATATATTAGGATATTTTTCTTACAAATTAAATTTAAATTCATAAAATTATATTGTTATAGATTTCTGTTATTAAAAATCATAAGTTTTACTTATTTAGGATAGAATCAGAGATTAAAAATATTATAAAACTAAAAAATTCAAGATTTTAATATTTAAACTAATTTATCAAAAGAAAATTCCAAAAAGAGTAAATAATATTCAAAATAATGAATGTTGTGTATTGGATAAATCAGTATGTCTGTACCTATATAGGTATGTGTAGTTTATGAAATATCTATGTTTTTAGTTTAATAAATTGAATTACTATATTATATAATACCCAGTATGTATTATACATTACCCAATTATTTTATTAAATTACAAATTTTATAACAATAAAAAAGACATTGTATTAATTATTTTCAATAACTAGTTATTAATTTGTGTTACAAAGCAATTGGTAGGTAGATATAAAGATAATAATTAAAAAAATTTAATATTTTTTTATCGTAGTGCAAAATAGTACTAAGTATACAGTTTACACCATATATCTTGATGCCATATTATGATAAAATTCGTTTTATTTCGGAATGATAACATTCTTTTTGTTTGCATCAGATATACGATATCATATAATTTTACAGTGAACTTTTGTTTTTTCCTAGTGTGGAAAAAATTTGAAGAAAAAAAGCCATAGAAGGGGTGACTCCTCCATTCACCTCGATATATTAACGACATCTCGTTTCACATGAGGTATAGCCGTAGATCTATCTATTGTGTATGATTTAAGCGGATCACGGAATATTCTGTGGCCGGACGATAGCGTTATCATCTTAATTTTTTGATTTCGATAATAGTAGATTATTTATTATTAGTTTATTCAATACCAATATCCATAGATAATAAAGCCAATTAATTAATAGATATAATTTATTATTTATACCAGTATCTTAGTATTTTTCAACCATGTTAAGTAAAAAATGAATAACAAAAATAATTACGATATTTAAAAATTTTAAAAATTGATAACCCGACAAAACGTCGAAAAATGTTTACAATATCCATTGTATACTATGATAAATAATTTTTTTCTTAATAATCATATGTAAACAATAAATATTACATGTTTGAGTGGATATCAATGTGGGGGGAAGAATCCGAACCCCTTGAATCCCCCCCGTTAATAAGCCACTGTTTCTGACGTGTACAATAATCCAATATCTGATGCGAATTTTTAATAAAATCAACCGCCGGAAATTTAGGAAATAGTATAAATTATAATTCAACGGGTGGTAAATTGTCAGGATACCAATTTATGTACGATATCATAATAAAGACACAAATATTTATAATAATACAACATATTTATAATGTTAGAATTAAACGATTTATTTTAAATTTTTTATGTTCATTTAGATAATGTAGATAATAGATATACAGAAAGTTTTAGCTAATAATGGAAAATAAATATGATTTACGAAATATATTAAACGTAATTAAACGGACTCAATATATTTACATTCCATATCTACTACCATAGTACTATCTCAAAGAGCAACTGTCTTTATGATGGAAATATGCTATTAGGGAAGTATTTACCTACTTAAGATCTGAAAGTGTTTTTAGTCGATGTAGTGGTACTTACCAGTTGTTCGAAAATGATAAGTATTATAAGGTTTCAGCATCGCCAACTTCTCAAAAATTTGTGGTTTCTTGTATTGCGGCAAGACTGAACAAATGTTTGATCGCGTCCCTCTCGTACAATTCTTAAACAAAAAAACGACCAAATAATAACTTTTCGTTGTTTATTGAACATCCGCTGACCGCGCTGAACGTCAACAAAATATATACGGGACGTAATCGTTCTATGTTATTTACAAATGTGTGCGTTCATCATCTGTGATTAGTATTTGAACCTTAGTGAATACCTGTTGCATACCCGCTGCCGCCATTATTTTAAATAACGTTTTGTGTAGTGAATTGTGAATGTATACCTTTATAGTAGCCATTACATTACCGATCGGGGTCTTTTAATTCACGTTTTTTTAGTTTTGTAAATTTGAATTTGTGATACTCGTCGTGTTTAAAACGTTTACAATAAATTAACATTACTGTACTTAATTATACATTATTGTATTTATTGTTCAACATTAAAAGATATTTAGATACGTTGCCGGGATTCCGACAGCTATATTATACATACTATAAGCCACTCAGGTATTTATTTGTTAGTCAACAATGTATGAACTGAAATCGGAAAACCGAGGAAAATTTATCTATATAAAATTAATATACATTTAATTTAACCGTAAAATGTTATATATTTATAATTTTAAAATGGTTTAGTTTATTTACAGATAAATTGACGCATAAATGAAATTAAAATTAAAAAAACGAATAGATCTAGAGGAGATTCTAGAAGATTATGGATTGGGCTTATATCAAGTGACTGTCTGTTTTATATTGAGCCTCGTGGTCATGTATTCCAGTATATCGCCAATCAGTTATATTTTAACAACTAGCGACTTGAATTATAGGTATTTAAGTTATTTCTAAAATTTAATTTATATGTACTAGATTATTATAATACCTATTTCATTTTATTTAAATTAATTTAATTAATTTAATATATTAAAAATTATATATTATAAATATATATATATTTAAAATAATGTTATTATAAAAAAAAAAAACACGTAAATATGATCAAAAATATTCATATTTATGTTTGAAATAACGGACTCGGACGTTTTGGCGCCGTCATCGGTTAAAGACAATTTATTATAGCTGATTACATTTTGATAATAATTTGCATAGTTATATAAGTTATAAATTTAAATTTAAAAAAGAAAAATTAAAGACTTTAAATTGGTCTCTAATTATAATAAAAATAGAGTGATGCTTTTTTAAGAAGAATTGTGAACAACACAATGGTTAAGGATATTTTGAATGTAATCATTTTGCAATTAAATTTGTACACCTAGTTCTAAATGTAACTATTCGAATATTATTAATATTTGATAATAATAATAGTAATATTATTTTATATTACGATTTTATAAAAACAAATAATTTGTTAATCAACATGACGCCAAAACAGTGTCAAAACGTCTTAGACTGGTAAAATAATACGTTGAAATGACTAGAGTTCAGCAGTGTTGCACTGCACACACTATCTCAAGTCTAATTATTTTATTTTGTAGATAGTAACTTTTAGCCAAATTTTAAAATACTTTATATACTATGTATATAGATACATTTATAGAAAATAGTTTACTACACAAAAAATATTACATTATAATAATAATAAAAGACCTTTTTTTTTTTTTTTAATAATAACATAATTATCATCTGTTATAATGAGCAGTACCTAATTTATACATTTTGAGGCCTAACATAAGATAAAAATTGTGAACTCTACTAGTTAAACATCACAACTTGTCATTTTTTACAAATTAGTAACAATAATAATTAATAATTTTCTATAATTTAGAGTTTATTTTTATAAATGAAATTGAAAACAAAATTTAAATGATAATGAAAATAAAATATCATATATATATATATATATATATATATATATAA
>CABPRJ010000566.1:26466-37370 GCA_902439185.1 Cinara cedri
TTATATATATATATATATATATATATATATATGTATTTATATTAAATATATTCAATGTATAATATATTAAATAAAAGTATATATTTATATTTATTACAAATTATATTGTAATTTTTATTCATTTTATTGAAGTTAATTATTATGTCATCAAAGTTTAAACAAGAACTAAGTTAATAGACAAAAATATTCTCAATATAGTTTTAATATTTGAAAATGCATGCTGGATATTGATTTTATATAAATATTTTAACTGTTTATGAAGATTTTGATCATTATAATAGAAAATAATATAATGGTACACTGGCAATAGATTTAATATACATTTCAAAACTGAATGAATTCATCAACAAAATCATTTACTTCTATTTATTTAAAATAATTATCTTAACAATTTTTAACTTGATTATTTGTGTTATCTAAGTGTAATTCTAATTTTTAAGGAAACCTCTCATAACATTATGATTCTGATAATTTTATTCTCCTTTATTTACTTGATTTATTAAAAGATCACAATTTAAAGAATGTGATGCTTAAATTATTTTTCTGTACCTGGTAGATTAATTTCAGGTATGTTTGTAGTAGATAGGTAGTAAGGAAGTCATTTACTTTTAGGAATAATTTGTTTCCTTTGCAAAGTATAAAATGTTATGATATTTGAAGATAACGATTTTAGATAAATTAATAGATTGATTGTTTTTTAAAATAATATAGTAATTAATACAATATAATTAAAATGTGAACAAATTTGATACATATATATTTACATTCCTAGTTCTCAAATTCAAAAAAAAATAAATAATGAACAAATAACAATATAGTATACAAATCAAAAAATTTTAAATCACAAATAATTACAGTAATAAATATAATAAATAAGTAGTAATAAATAATAATAGGGATTTTGTTTACTAAATTCACTATTTTATCTAAACATTTTAAAAGTGTTATTTTGAATTTGGCAAGTACTATAATTATGCTTGAAGATAAATTTTTTATGTTTATAGCACTACAAATTATATAACACTTTTTTATATAGAGTTGTTTAAGTTTAAATAAATTCTAAGTTTTATATATAAAATCAGTATTAGAATAGTATAGCAGTTTCCTAATGAGTAAATTGTAAGTTTTTTTGAATGTACATTATAAGTGTCTCCCCAAGCAGAAATTCCATAATTGAAAATTGACTGAAACAAGTGCACACAAAAGAAAAAAATAAATATTGAAATGATTACATCAAAAATGATTATTGTGGCAACCAGTCAACTGAGCTCTTCTCAGGTCATATTTTGCTTGCAATATTAATTACCATGGCTTTCAATACCTATATAATCTAAATTAGTACCTATTTATCTTAAGTAAGTAACAAAGTTAACTTAGTTTTCCTGTCATTTTTTTCTTGTGTTTTAGATGTGAAATCCGACAATGTGAAGATCAAATGAAGAATGATTCTCTGTGGCTAGATATTGCAATACCTTTGAATATCAATGGAGAGCGTGACCAATGTAAAATGTATCAATTTGTGTTCCAAAATAATACAACTGGGGTTGACGACAAGGCATGTAAGCTTAATTCATTTGATAAAAGTACCATAAAAAGATGTCAAAAATGGGTGTATGACACTGATGAAAATACTATAGTAAAAGATGTGAGTGAGAAATAAAATAATAATTTGTGTTATTTATAACAATATTTTGGTATTACATAAAATAGACTTATATTTTTAGTTTGGTATGGAATGTGATGATAACAAGAGAAGTTTGGCTGCTGTTTTAAATGTTGTTGGCCAGTTTATTGGTATACCATTCTCAGGATTTATATCTGATAAGTAAGTAGGGTGTTCTAAGTTTATATTCTAAATCAAAATATAAAATTTAAAACTTGCTAATTTAATGTTTATATTTTTTATATTTATGAAATAAATATTAATTTTTTTTATTTTTTAACTCCCTAAGGCAGAGATTTTATTAATTATTATTAAATTATACATTTTCAAAGTATAGTTTTAAAAAACTAGCAATACTAGGAAAAAATCAAAATTATAGAAATTTGTACTATATTATATTAGTATTAATTTATTGTAGTAGGTACTCTAAGATTAATCTTATCTAGCAGTCCAAGATACAATAATTTATTATTAAGCAATGTAAACAAAAATATAATGTCATGGCAATATTTTCTAGATAGTAGAGATTTAACATTATAGATTATATTCATATATATATATATATATATATTGTTAACGAAAATAGGTTGCTGAGACAAATTCAATATGAATAAAATTGTATGCACAAAGCTCTTTTCATCTTTTTCAAAAAGAAGATTCAGCTTGCATTTATTTCTATTTCTATTTAACTGGACTAATCCATTAAAATGATTTTCTTAACATAGTGTTCATTAAATATGTTTTTAAACTTCTGTAAGTTGAAAACGAATATACACATTGCACAACTAAATAATACTACTAGATTGAAATTGGTTGAATATATAGCAGTGATGTTGCTAGATGGCACGGGGTCTATTGACCATAGTTTTTAAAATTGTTATCATTATCTTTTCGTGTTTATCTTACTTTAAATAGTTTAAGTATTTATGAATTTTAATCAGATATAATATAATTATTTAAATTTTGATAATTAATATTTATATTAATTATTATATTTAATATTAAATAATATAATAATAATATTAATATAATATATTAATATTATTATTAATATTATTATTTAATATTTAAATTTAATAATTTAAATTATTTTAATTTCATTGTTAAATAAGTTGGTAGTATATTATTAAATGAGATAACATGTAATTTCGAGTTGGTCCCCTCTTTTATATTGAAAAATCCGGGGTATGCCACTGATATGTTAAGATGTTATTGTTGATGGTGATATTTTAAAAAATATCATCATCAATAGCATAAATGGCAATAAATGGACTATTTAATCACGGTTTTTTCAGCTTTTTAAAGCTCGAGTAGGTTATATAATTTACTTTATCTCAAGGAGGAAAATTGGATGTGTGAAGAAACTTTAAAGAAAATATAAAGATATGTGACAGGAAAATGTTACCAAATTACCCTTTATGGAACCTTACCACATTCGGACCTTTAAGAAGTTCTGGAATAGTCAAAATTTAAAATATTAATTTTATAAGTAAACACAAGTATACAAAGTTATACAATATTATACCTAATTGCTTATTATTATTGATTTTTTTATTGAAAGATTTTCACATGATATCAACATAAATTTTTTTGAACATGACATTATTTTAATAAATCCAGCAAACTCTCTAAATGTATTAAACTCATTACTGTCATAATTTCTACCAATAGAATCTGAATTATCCGTTTGTGTATCTCCACTACCATCCAACATATTATTATTTTCATTCTTTTTAGCAAACTTTTTCAATACAATCATGCATATTTTGGATGAATTTATAACACTATAAAATTCAAAAAAATAATTAGCAATTGCGAAATATATTCTTTTTTTAAATCATAAAGTTGTACAAACTTTGAATATATTCCAACAAATGCCTTGAAATCATTAATTAAAGTCCTAATTAGTACATATTCAGGAGAAGGGTATAAAGGTTCAACCACACTGAAATTATAAAAAAACATCCTATACTACTTCTAGAGTTCAAAATTCTTAATTTATTTATTAATGAACTTTTCTCAAAAACCTGTTCTTTTTTTCCCTGTATGTTTCTATATTAGGAACTATATGAATATTTTTATATAGATTCTTATAGTTTAACAAAATATATGTTATTTAGAGTATTAAAATTATATTAAATTGTTTTATTTAGGTATGGACGCAAGTCGCTCATGATTATTGGATCGATGTTATCAGCCATATTTGGTCTACTACGATCCTACTCTAGTAATTTTTCGTATTTCCTACTTTTTGAATTTCTGGATTCCATGTTCTCCTGCGGAGTGTATTCAGCTGCATTTGTACTAGGTAAGAATATTAACTTTCAAATATTTTAATCACCCATTGTGTTGCTTTAAACCATAATATAATCAGATTATTAAGAAACTTACAAATTTAATATTACTAGTATCAGGTCTTATAGAATATAATCAATATTTTTTTTATTGCTTACCTACTAAAACCTACTGAAGTATTATTTTGGGACAAATAGAACAAATAAAACAATATAACTATTTAATTTATTCATTAAGTTATAACATTATTTCAATACTTTTTATTTACAAATAACAACAAAATTATTTACAAGGTAATTGCTTGTAGTTACCACCATAGAATAAAAGTTATTGCTACTCAACACTGTAGTTACTAGGTAGTTGTATTTTTATATTTTTAACTGTGGTTTTAACTGTTGTATAATTGAAATGGGATAATTATTAATCACAAATTAACAAACCTCTCTGGTAGCATATCTATTTCGTTATAGATAATACAATCTTCATTATTGATTAGATTTTATAAAAATTATAAATTTACACATATTAATAGATTTAAATATTTTAAAAATCAGAAAAAATTAAAAAGCACATTTTTGGACAACTTGAAAACTTTTAAATAAAAAAATAGATTCATTTAGATCTTTATGGATTTCTAGTAAAAAACGTGTACGAGGATAATGTTCCTCGTATCTGGTACAAATGGTCTAAATTCTTGTACATGAATTCTCTTACATCTGGCAATACTGATTGTACAAATGATGTATATGTTTGTTTTTTTAATTGATTTAATTTATATTTCAGGTATAGAATTAGTCAGCTTAAAAGCACGAGTGAAGGTCAATGCTTTAATGGGATGCTTCTATCCTATTGGTGGAGTTATATTGGGTTTTGTAGGATATCTGACACAGGATTGGCGAATTATGCTTCGAATTGTATACACACCAGCATTACTTATATTAGGATGCATTTGGTAAATTATATCTGTTATTTGTGTTTTAATTCAATTTAATTTTTTATAAATCTTTATTTACTACCCAAATAAGATAAAGGGTCCCACAGAACATGCTCAAGGGTGGGATCATGCACCATAATCCTATATAGATACTATGTAGCTCTCTATACTAATATGTGTAATATATTATTTCTATTTTATTGCATACAGGTATGTACCGGAGTCATTACAATGGCTTCTAATGCAAAATAAAATCGTTGAAGTAGCATTAATATTGTCTAAAGTAGCAAAATCAAATAAAAAAACATTACCTCCAAGTATTCAAGAAGTATTGGAAGTAAACCCTATTACTAATCAGGATTCATTAAGTTTGGTGAGTAAAAAGCACGTTTTTTTTATAATTAAGATGACGTATAATAAGACATATATAATTATTAGCGTGCATATATCCTCTTTTCAAGGGAGTTTAAGATCATTGAAATTAAACTTTACAAAAAATTCATGGGGACAAAATGCCCAAATATTTTTGGAGAGAACTTGAGCACTATATGGATTATGTATAATTAGTATTTAGTATTAGGTGTTGAAGATTTTACTCTGGGAGACTTAACTGAGTATCCAGGGTTTGAGGGGGAAGGTGGGTAAAAATACTCAATTACCCCTTACCCATTTGCATAAATGTACAAAATTAAGAGAATATTAGGGTTTAATATTTAAAAAGTGTTATATACAATATGTTTTGTTAAAAATCTCATAATAGTAAAAATAATATTAATAAAAATATGATAATTATTGTATTAATTTTTTATATTTATATTATTTCAGGACCTATGTCAAGACAATGAAAATAAATCAACATGGCGTAAATTAATAAAATCGATAACTAGTTCCAAGGAACTTGCCCTTCGATTGATAAATATTTCCTTTTGCTGGTTACTACATAATTAATAATTTCTATAATATCTTCAATCAATCTTATTTTTTGTATAATTTTATAATTTCAGGGTGACCATTACATTAGTTTATTATGGGCTCGCTTCTGTGAAATTCCCTGGTGATAAATATTTAACTTTTATGTTATTAAATGGTATTGAATTACCATCATTTTTATCATTATACTATTTTCTGAATCACTTTCCACGTCGAAATCTGCAATCAGTATCATTCTTTTTCTGTGGAGTCAGTTGTGTAATGGATTACATTATAAGGATATACATTAAAGATACAAGTAAATAATGTTGACTTTTAAAATAGTTTTATTCTGATAAATAAAATTGTTTGCTCTAAAATGTATATATGTTACTGGCAATGTAGAAAATTGGGTGTTTTATAAAATGCTAGGGCAATGTATAGAATAGCCAATGTGGAAAATGTCAATGTAAAAATGACCACACTTGGTCCAGGCATTCTATACAACAGTCTAATCTAACAGACAATATGAAAAATACAATATTTTGTGTTTTATGCAAAGACAACTATATACTAGAAAAATAAAATTATTATATAAATTAAAAATAAAATTAATAATTAAACATTTAAAAAAAAAGAAAAATTCTATATTTTATTAATATTTATTAGAACATGGATTGACACCATGATATTTTTATAAAGTCATTGATTTATATAATGATAACTATAAACTAGTTTTAAATCATTATATACATTTAAAATATAATTATTCATTAAAAATTTGTATTGTTCAACATTTAACAGTTATATTGGGAATTTAGTTCCATATTGGTTATTTTAGTAAACATAAAATATTTTGGTAATATTTATTTAAGTTCATATTGCTCTAGATAAATTAGCCATTCTCTCATAGACAATTCTTGAATAATTTTCAAATTGCCCTAAACTGTACATTGCCCATAAAATATATTATACAATCTATAAAATAATTTATATCTTGTTTAAATAAATACATTTATAATTTTCAGGTTATATTTGGATGAAAAATTTATTTCTCTTGTGCAGCAAGTTTACCATAAGCTTGGCAATTAATATAATGTATATGTTTACTGCAGAAATGTTCCCAACTGAATTTCGTTTGTCTTTGTTTAGCATAGCATCCATGTTTGGCCGATTGGGAGTCTTATTATCTACACAGATACAATATTTGGTGTGTATACAATATTACTTAATAATTAAATAAGTAGGTATAAATCAAAGCTGGGAAAATCAATAGTCTTTTTAAGCTTTTTAATGTTAAGTTACTCTTATATAAAAAACTAATAAAGTAAGTTAGTGAAAATAAATAATTAAGTTAAAATCAAAGTTACAAACCAGTTTTTCTTCATACTTTAAAAACTAGAAACTAAATTATTGGTGCTAATATATCAATTTGAATTAAATGTTTGAAGTATTATCATTAATTCATATAATCAATAGGAATATCAATGAGAACAATGTATAACAATAAACAAAATAAGAAATAAAATAATATATATTATACAAATAAACTAATGATTATTTAAAATATGTATTAAATTTTATTATAAATGTTAACATACCTATTAATTTTTAAACTATATTTTAAATGAAATGTCTATTTAAAAGCTATGGGTACATTAGTTAAAACAAGAACTTATAATTTTAGATTCTAAGTGGAACAAAAAAGCTTATGGTTTTACAAATATAAAAACAACGAATTGTTTAAAATAATCATTTTAGCTACCCTAATACCATAAAAAATTAATTGTTAACACAAACACTATATAACTGCACATTAACGTATAATAGATCATTTGTAACTAAGGAGGAAGTAAAAACAAGCAGCAAAATTTTACAATTATTCAAATAGAGATGGTGAGCTTTCATAAAATATAAAATGATGAGTAACTCTGGATAGAAGTCTATTGAAATCGTTTATTTTTCTTATCTTAATGATTAATATTAGCTGTATAATAGCTACATTATAAAATGTTAAATTTCCCACAAAATATAAAACTGTTGTTAGCAAAAATATATGTAAACAAACTTTTATCTTTTACAATAATAAATATTTAAAGATTAACTTGATGAACCACAATAATAAAATAAACTAATTAATAATTTACAAACGGAGCTAACTTATTGATAATTTTTACACTTATGTATTTTTTTAACTTAAAATAGTACTTTTTCAATTAAACAATTTTTTTTTTCGAAGTCTGTTTGCAATAAATAATTCAACAAAGTAGTAAATTAAAAAGTTTCAATACTTTCATTTAAAAAAATGAAGACTTTAGGCCCTTCTTTGATTTTAAAACACTGTAACCATTATCCTAGGAAAGCTTTTTATTTATTGTTCATTCATCTTGGTTGATTTATTAAAGTTAATTAATATTTATTATTCAGATTTATTAATTAAATACTAAATTGTAAATTTTGTAGTGTGTACATTTACTTTGATGACGGGTTATTTTTTTAATTAAAACAAATTATTATTAAGTATTTTCTAGATTGATGTATTATCATTAATTTAAAATAATAAAAATATATATGTATATATATATATATATATATATATATATATGTATATATATATGTATATATATATATATATATATATATTGGTAACTTAAATTTTACATTAACATAAGCATTTATGATATTTTTTCTTATATCTTATATGATTACAAAATAAAATTATAAAGTTACTTTAAAAGTAACTTTCTAATATTATTTTAACTTTCTTATTAGTTAGTGCCCAGCTTTGGTATAATTGTAGAATAATAAAATACAAATTCAATTTGTTTGTTTCAAATGTGTTTGTTTGACAGTCTGACAATTTTGGAAACTTTGTGCCAGTTATATTGTTTGGAGTTATGACATTTGTAGCTGGAGTATTATCTTTGTTTTTACCAGAAACAAAAGACAAAGAACTTTCCAACACAGTAGAACAAATTGAATTATCTGGAGAAGTCAATATAACATTTGAAAAATGATTTCCCTTGCTCATTTTTTATATTATTTTAAATTGATTTTTTTAAAACTATATTTATAAAATATAATATAATTAAAAACTTTATTACTATTTTTTTTAAAAATTTTCAAATAAAACAAAATAATTAATATTTATTATAGGTAAATATATAAATTTATATAACTTATATTCTATAACTACTTGAATATTATTTATATTAAATTTTAATATTTCATCAATATCTGTTTATATTATTTTATTAAACAAGTATGGATTGTATACATTAAGGAAATCATATTAATTTTATAAATATAATATCATATATAATAATATAAATATATATTTATTTTTATCATTGCAAATTGTTCATTATGTATTATTTTAAGTTAAACAAATTCAAAATCCTCAATGAATTTGTGTGTAGTTTTTTTCATAATTTGTCGAAACCAGAAAAAAAGAGGACAAATTATGGTTCATTATTTAAAATTTGTATGTTTGATTCGGAGTTAAGAAAGGAATGTTTTTACTAGGAAGTGTACTTTTTTTTAAAATTATAAAAACTATATATACATATAATGTTATGCATACAAATTCAAAAAATTACACTTTATTTATAAAAATGTATATAACTAAAAATGTGTATTCTTATCAATATCCTCCATATAGAAGCCATACAGGTGATCTACATCTGGAGCACGTCCCATACAACAAAGGTAATGACTCAAGTTTTCTATAACTGATAAAAGCCTGGTTAATGTGAAGGATGAGATCCAAGTCCAATAAAACCATGCGGGTGCATACTTCTTCATGCGATTCCACTTGTTGTCTCAAACGTTGATGGCGATCTCTCACTCAGTTCACCAGACCTTCATAAAAAACTTAGTCTTGTCTAGGCTGCCTGGGTTTTTTGTGTAGGTAAGAAATAAAGTCACCTCGGCATATACATTAAACATTTTGTTTAATATGGCACCTATTTGCCTATCGTCCCGTTTTTCCGGTTTTTCCAATATATTGAGAAAAATCCTCAGAAAATCAAAAAAATGACCACATTCAAATACCTCCCCAGTTAAATTTCTTTCAAAAAAAGTACAACTCTTGTTAATTGAATCAATATTTCCAGTAGAAAGTTGTTCAAAGATAAAAAGACCATTATTATAAAACCATTTAAAAACACCTACACACAAATGGACAGATTGACTAAGCAAGCATTACACGGTCACTCAGTGTACATAAGAATATAGTTGTCGAACAAGAAAATGTGACAGATCGTCTTTCCAATGAAAAATATAGAAATTTAAAGTTTTTCATACAAATTGTTTTATTTTAATTTTGGAGAGAAGAATCTATTGGTTAACCTATGAACTGTATTTTTTTTTTGTCCATAAACAATTTCTCTACTAAAAATCATAGAAACAAAACTTACAATAAAGCGTCAGTACCGTTTGAAACAGACTGAATTAGGTATCTATAAAGAGCATAAATAAACTTTAAAATGAGTCATTAACTTATAATGTAAAAAACAAATGGTGTGGTAATCTCATGTTTTGTTAGAGAAAATATAACATATATATATAATAATAAATACAAATCCGTCCTCAATAGAAATCTGTCCTCAAAGACGAAGTAAAAAAGTCCCGAAAAAAGATAGGTATTTTACCCGTCCATAACGGATGCGGAGAATCTGCGTAGTTCTTATATTATATATATACATATATATATGTTCTTATATTTAAGTTTGATAATAAGACAATACACTCTAATATTTTAATTAACTACTCTAATAAACTCTAATAAGACTAAAAACACACGATCGGTTAAACTATAAAAACTACATATAAATATATTAACCGATTAAATAACATCAACCATTACAGGTATAATAGGTATACCTAAATTATATTATGTATATACCTGGCGTGTAATATGACCAAACGAATTTCTAGATTACTAAAATATCTATATAAACACCGCTTTGATTTCGTAATGAAGTACATATTTGCTTTGGCTGTAAACAGAACAATTAATATAATACATGAACATATAGTTCCCTATCCATCCATCATAATTGATTTTATTAAATATGATATTAAACAATTTTATTTTCGAAC
>CABPRJ010000567.1:0-35756 GCA_902439185.1 Cinara cedri
TATCTGAAGACAAACAATAGGAATGGGGTGTGTGTACGAAGACATGTGTTTATGAATATTCCATGTCTAATATTATCTTTCACAAAGCACACCTTTATTTACCTACATATTGTTCAAATGGCGTTTCTCAATATAGGAATTTATAAAGGTTGTACATAATGAAAACTGTTTTAAGCACATTACTAATCCTTGTGTTTGTTTGTCTCAGGAATTATTGGAAAAATATTGATCATATTAACATTGAGTCCAGTGATATAGCAAAGGCTCTTTTACTGAAGACAACCAATACAAATGCGGTTTGTGAAAGGAGTCTAGTGTTGAGACTGTTCAAAGTCCACATTTTTCTTCCGCCCTACTCAAATGCTATTCTTCAAATCAAAATATTGAAGATCAGATGTTAATAAATATTTATTTTTACGAAAATTATATTGAAAATTTTTTTTATGAAATGTATTACTAATCGTCATAATTTTTAATGCCTTAATTATATCTCATATTTTTATATTTTATAATATATTTCTTACTTTTTGTTTTATTGATAACAAATAATTCTCCATTCAATATAGATTTTGTAATGTCTTTATTGTATTGTATTCATAATCATTTCAATAATATTAGGGATTTATCATTAGACGATACATGTGTTTGCTGTTTATATGACATTTGCCTCTCTCAAGGCGCATACCATTCTGAAGATAAACTATATGAATGCGGTTTTTGTGAGAAGAAATATGTAAATAATTATCACTGTCCTATGACTTGTCACACAGGTCGCATAACTATGAGTACTAAATCAACTCAAATGTCACAATCATTCTACCAATGTAGAATTGTTTTCTTTTAGAAACTTAATATGTTAAGTTTTGCACGCCCAAATTATAATATTCCTATAAAAGTTAATGAATAAACATCATGTATTACAAAATACTATGTTCTTTTTTTTCATTTTTATTATAAGACTGACATTTTCATTATATTAATGTTTCATAAAAACTTTAAAATATTATGGTTATTTTTTATATTAGACCTTCTTTAATAGATAAATGGCTTTAAATATTGAATATCTTATAATAGTAATTCAAGTGTATATCGATTTCAGGAAGCATTGGCCAAGGATTTGTCATCTGTGGACCAAGTTTGATCTTATTTTNATTGTTCAAATGGCGTTTCTCAATTTACGAATTTTTAAAGGTTGTACATAATAAAAAACTGTTTAATGCACATTACTAATTCTCGTGTTTGTTTGTCTCAGGAAGTATTGGAAAAATATTGATCATATTAACATTGAGTCCAGTGCTATTGCAAGGGCTCTTTTACTGAAGACAACCAATACAAATGCTGTTTGTGTATAGAGTCATGTGTTGAGACTGTTCAAAGTCAACATTTTTCTTCCACCCTACTCAAATGCTGTTCTTCAATTCCAAAATATTGAAGGTCAGATGTTAATAAATATTTATTTTTACGAAAATTATATTGAAGGTTTTTTTTTGAAATGTATTACTAGTCATCATAATTCTTAATGCTTAAATTATATCCTATATTCTTATATTTTATTATATATTTCTTCCTTTTTGTTTTATTGATAACTAATAATTCTCCATTCAACATAGATTTTGTAATTTTATAATACTATATCCAACAAGTTTAGTGCTTTCCGATACTGAAGACAATCTATATTAATGCGGTGTTTGTAAGAAGTCATATGTAAAGAAAGTTAAAGATCATATAACGTCTCACAAATGTCGCATTTAAATAAGGTCTCATGCTGCTCGAAAGCTGTTACTCAATCTACAAATTTGGACATGTTATATACTAAATAATACTTTGATTTTGAAAAAGTTAAAATAATTAAGTTTGTAGGGTTTAAATATAAATTATATTTAATTTATATAAATTACAAAATATTTCAGTGATAAACTATGTTAAGATTTTACACGATATTATATAAGTTTTTTTTTTTGTATTTCGTATATAAATTAACAAAATAGAGTTTTAAAAATTTAATTACACCTATAGTGATGACAATCTATAAGAATGTTTAGCTTGTAAGAAGCTGTAGTTCATTTAGCTCATAATTCGACTACAGTGGATATTTCGTCTGTTGACCCGTTGTTATTTTCATAAAATTAATTTTAAATTAATAATTAAATAATTAAATTTAACATTGTATATGCGCATAGTACCACTCAATAGTATATAATAAATATAAAAAACGATTTTTTTATAATTTTAGTACACCTATGTATCATAATTAAAACTATATAAACATTGTTTTCAATATCCATTTTTTGATAAAATATTGATAGGTTTAATAAAATATGTATTGCTTTCATTGGGTAATATTTGACCACAATTATAACACAATATGAAAAACTCGCAATCTCGATAAATAATCAATTCAATACAATATAGCAATAAAGCCCATAATTAATTTAATCCATATAAAAGCGAACTTTGTAAAATATCACATTTAAAAAAATTGTATGCTCAAAGGATATCATAAAATTCTAAAATTTTAATGTCTCATACAACTCAAGAACTATTCCTAGAATTATATATTTAAAAAGGTCATATACTAGTTTATACTTTGGCATTGGAAATCTAATATAATTTTATTTATTAAATAATAACTGTCTATTTTTATATCTCTTTTGTACTAAGGACACAAATTAACAAAATACAAAAGATTAGTTCTCCTATGTATCATAATTACATTTATATTGCCATTGGTATCAATTTTCGGTTCTTGATTTTACAATTATATGTCAATTATTATAAAATATGTTGATTATCTAACATAATATTATAACAAAAATATACGATTATGATCAAAAATAAATCTTGAGTTAGTTTTGGTGCAGGAATCCTTTGTCACCTATCAACCGAGTTCAATTCTATGTTACTACAGAATAAAGAGATTATTGAAATTTCCAATTTGTTATAAATTTTGCGAAACCGCGCGTTCTCTCTCATATATTTGGTGCTAGCTACGACTGGTAGCATTGTCTGTCGCTGTACAACGCTATCAATTTGCGCCGTCACCAGCCATAATCGTTCTTTTTTTTCTTTTTTTTTTGCAGTGTTTATCCTAAACGTAGTCAATAAGGCTTATAATTCGTTTGCAGTAGATATCTCGATTGATGACTCTTCACATCAAATTTCTCAATTCTCCTTGTAAATAAAAAAGTAGCACCTACGATTAAATAATTTAAAAACAAAAGATTTTAAATAACATGAGTATGCTTTGTATCATACTTTTACACATAATATCATTGTTTTTAAATTTCATTTCTTGATAACACAATAATAAATTCGATTAAAATATATATTGCTTTCATTGGTTATATAATGACAAAACATTAAAATTTTATGATGATCATTAGAACTTGTTTTTTATTCTTTGCAAGGAATTTTTGATTTCAAAAGAAACCAATTCAAATCTGTTTTATTCCGTGCAATGCTACCGTTGAAATTATGCTCTATATGACATAGAGTTTTCAATAAATCTTATGTGAAGAAATTATATGCAATAACGACATCATACATTCATTGCATTTATTAGAACCCTCATATTGTTCATAAGGTGTTACTCAATATATATTATGGAAATGTCGAGTACAAATTTATACTTTGGGTTTTGGCAATTTAACATAATTCTATTGTAATTGTTTAATTTATATTGATTCATTATTTGATTAAACGGATAATAAAACAATGTACTTTAACAAAACAGTAAGTATGTTTTTTTCTAATACTATAATAGAATCAATTTCATATTTCTCTTTAATTTTGGTTTGTGTACTAATTTAAAATCAACAAAAGGCTATTCAAATGCACCTCATGTGAATAATTATACTCATTCGATCATTAAGTTATAGGATCAAGAAATATTGTATAAATAATCTATACGATACTTGCATTAGATAATGTTAGACAGTCTTTTAGTTTTGATGCATTATTATTTTTGTGTTATTTGATTCAAAGATTTTCTGCATCTGATGGGTCAATTGTACACCGATTCAAGAGCTGTCGCGCTAAGGATTTTGTTGAAAAATACCTATAGAAATTTAGGGTGTTTAAATAAATTTCACCGCCGCTTGCAAAGTTTTACCATACAATGTATAACAATAACAAAGTGTTATACAGGGGTAAATTAACATATAATTTCTTAGTTAAGATAGTAAAGTAACCAGTATTGCAAGTTAGTATGACCACAAATAAACACAAATTAATTTTTTTACACTCGTTATTTCTCGTACGTGAACAAATGAAACAACTCAACATTAAGATAAAAAGATAAAAGAATTTGTATAATTTATGATAAAATAATAATGAAATATGGAAATTAAACTTCAAACTTAAATTTTCAATACTATAGTTCAATAAAATATTATTATTTTATTATTCAATATTAAATCGTTATTTGTTTTTATGATAATAATGTTATCACTTATCATAAATACCCATCTTAAATCTACCGTAAATTATGCAGTATTTTTTTTTCTAATTGCACATACTAAAGTTTGCCCTTCTGTTTGCTTTACATTGAAAGTACTATAGCCACCTCCTGATCATACCACATATTTTTTCTATCAATTCGAGCGTGCAAATTGTGTGACATACGCAAAAATGACGCGGCATATTAATTTGTATGAGATTTTTGCAAAGAATATTATTCGAGTATTAATTTTTAATTTGAAGATAAAATTAAACAAATAACTTAAAAAAAACCCAAGTATTGAAGATAGGAAAAAAAATGTCAAAAAAGTCATCATTAGGCGACCCTCGTAAGTCGATATACTAATGACCTCATTTATTTCAGAATCACCTTGTTAATGTCATATTATGAAAAAATAATTACAATGACATTGTATATTTTCTTAAGTATTATTTGTTTAATAGTCTACCTGTTTTCCTTTTTCCTATGGGTTTCCCATTTTTTTTCGGTTTTTCCTATTTATTGGGAAAAATTCTATAGAAAATCAAAAAATGACCTCCTTAACCTTAAACCACGTGCACTTAGTAAATAATTAAGCCACTTGTATTTTAGATCATAATACAATTTTTATTATTAAAGATAATATTGTGTCATTTTGTATACCTTCCTAAATAGTGTTGATCTACAAACAGTTATTTAGTATTTTCACTTTTTTTTCGTTAGTGTGTACTTGCCGCTTGGCATTTGATCAATTTGGTGTCTCCTGTGTTTGGAATATATTTATTCCACGAGCATGGCAGAGTAACAGTAGTGTTGGAGGAAAACAGGCATTTAAAATATGAATTTATTTTTTAGAGTGATTTATTTATTAATACAATGGTCAAAACTAATTTGTTGGACAATTTTTGAAAGTTGTCTCAACTTAAGAATGTAAAAAAGTCCTTTTTTGTTTCATTATACGTGAGATATAGTCACTTGTGGTGCTAGAGGAAAATAGACAATTTTAATATGAATAAATGATAAAAGGTGATTTTCTTATTATTTAATATTGTAAAAACTAATTTGCATTTATGGAATACTGACCAATAAATTGGACTGAACTAATTTGTTGTACATTTGCAATATCGTTCCATAAGATGTGGTGCCAACTTCTCAACACCACAATTTCTTTTATTCACAGAGCTTTTAATTTTGTCCAACATTTTCCAACAAACTTCCAAGAATGTCTAACAAACCCATATCAACATTGTTGGATGAGTTTTCAAACTTTAAATCTCAATGTGGTGTTAGTCATGTTCTTGGCACCGAAAATTTCAAATTTGAATCACTTTTAAAACTCAGAGTAGAGATGTTGGAAATTTTTTTTAATTTCGTATGAACTTTGTGGTGCCAGCTTCGTATTATGTTATTATATTAAATACAACATTGTAATCAATTAATAAATACCAAATAGTAAATCTATGTTATAACCATTGCTCGGATTTTATAGTATTTTTTAATTATTTAGAATACAGATAAAAATAACAGAGTGAACTTTATATTTGTTTTATGCACCAGGGAATCCAAATATGAAATTTTATATTGCTATTTTTATTTATATTTGAAGTACCTATTTTAGATTTTTAATGCTATTTTTCAATTTTTGGTGATATTCTTTGTTAATATGCGTAACATTGCATAATATCCTAATTATAAAATGATTTATTTTGTATTTTTCATAAATAGTAGAAAACATTTTTCACTTATGCGAATCCATTAGAAAAATAACTACATTTTCGTTTCATATTATAGTTTTTTTTTAAGTACCTAGCCCTATCTATCTACAACCTGTTCCTTTTCATAAATAATTTCTCCATCTTTATTTTTTATTGCTCCACATTTGGATATACGTACTCCAAAGAACTGTTTTACTGTTTTGTATGCTTTTACTCTCTTGCCCATTCTCATCAATATGTCTATATCCTCGCAATTTATCTTCTAGGTATTTTTCTTTTGCTACTTTTGATTTTCTTATAATCAAGTTTCTTAAATTCCTGTATCCCCTTTGATATTCAACAGTATTTTAGTTTTTATATTTTGTTCTCTCTTCTATAATTTCAATTATCTCTGGCGTTATCCATTCCTTCCTTAGTAGTGTGCCTTTTGTTTCTGTCATTGTTTCATTTGTTGCATTTGTTATTGCTTTTCTAAGGTAAGTGATGTTAATGTCTTGTTATTTTTGTATTTGTATTTTATTTCTGTGTTCTTTAAATTTATTTACTAATTTTAATAATTGTGAGTTAATTAACTCATTTACTTTTTTTTCCTTTAGTTTATTGGTTTGCCATCAATTAGTGTTCTCTTTTAATGTTTTTGAATTTGAGATTAAATTTCATCATGACTAGATTGTGGTTACTATCTGTATCCACACCAGGATAACTCCGACTATTTTTGACTTGGTTTTCGAATCTATTTTTCAACATGTTTTCATCTATTTGGTACCTTCCCACATCTCCTAGCATTTTCCATGTGTACCTTATCCTTAGATGATGATAAAAGCATATGTTCGTTATTATCAGGTCATGTTTTTCACAAAATTCAACCAACCTATCTCCACGATCATTTCTTTTTCCTAGTTCATATTTTCCCATAATGTTTCTTATTTATTTTCCTTCTCCTACTATTGCGTTCCAGTCTCTTATAACGATTAAATTTTTCTCTCCTTTAATTGTTTCAATAGCGTTCTCAATTTTTCCATATACTTCTTCTACTTGGCTATCATTACTGTTGGAAGTTGGCATATAAACTTGTATTTTAATTATTGTGTTTTTTGGTTTGGTTTATATTTGACAAAAATAATCCTTTCACTGTACAGCACGTAACTTTTCACTTTCTTTCCTTTGTCTTTTCCAAACATTACACCTACTCCTCCCTTTCCAGGATTTGATTTTCAACTGATGTGCTTGAGTATATAAATTTATACTCTCCGCTCCATATATCTCCAGCTTCAGGCTATCTTACTTCCGAAACTCCCAGAATATCAATGTTCATCCTTACCATTTCTATTTTTAGATTATCAAGTTTACTATTATTTGATGTGTAGGTGTTTCTACGTTTAAAGAGGTTACCTGTACCTGCACTTAATATTGTAAGAGTTGCTGCTCACCTACAAGTCCCTTTTGTCACGATTGTTTATTTTAACCCCAACCACCAGGGGTATAATTTATGCATATTTACACATCTATTGTCATCCAAGGGTTCGCAAGTTCAAACCCGTATTTCAAAAAAAATGTTTGTACCTATTTTTTTCCTATCACCTAAACAGGGAAAAACCAATTGCATTTTAGGTGTACCTAGAGACCCAGCTTGGACTATTTTAATCGAAAAATCCCTTTCGATTTGTTGTGCAAACTTTTCTACCAAAAATCTTGCTTCGGCTTTTAAGTGTAGCAGTTTATCTGAAGGAAATCAAATTGAAAAGGCACTTTAAGGAGGTTATTTTTCGATTTTCCCAGATTTTCACCATATAAAAAAGTGTAAAAATCCTTTTAAAATCATTGCTTTCCCTTCTTCCTCATCTCAATATTCAAATTTATTTATTTGTCTAGCCAATGCGACTGTTTGAACTGCAAGACTCTGTGTACCTATAAATACAAAAAGCTGTCCTAGAATAATGGGGCTGAGTGCAGCTACTGTATGGGTGAGAATTTGAGAAAGAAATAGAGGGGAAATTTAATGTATATTTGTAAGTATACAGGTATCAGTAAGTAAGTATCACAAGTAATGATAAACAATTGCTAACGAAAAAAGAGTTGTCGTTAGATAGTGTTGCTTTGTCAACAATATACATGTAATATAAGGTAAAATAATTATATATATATTTTTTTTAATAATATTTGTTTAATATTTTACCTATTTTTCGGTTTTTCCTATTTAATGGGAAAATCGAAAAATGACCTCCTTAAAGTACCTCTCCAGTCCGATTTCCATTCAGAAGAAGTGCTTTCATTAAAATAAACATCATTGTAAAACCAATACATTCCTCGCTTCACTCGGAATCTAAAATAAATATCATTATAAAACCAGTACATTCCTCGCTCCACTCAAAATCTATAACAGTCTTTGATTGACGAAATTGACGAATTCCTTGATTATAGTTGAGACGTCCCGGTTCGGTCGGCCTTGTTTGAGGACCGACCCGAGCGCCCAGCTGACTACCCGCCTAGTGGGAAGGTCATCAACCTAAGGCCGGATTCCTAGGATTTTTGTGAAGAGGGAAGGGAAAAAAGGAGAATTTAAATAAATAAACTCATGTTTTTTTGGGGGGGAAATATAGAATTATTTTATTAATTTATCTATCAGTAAGTAAAAATTAAGGTAATGCAACAGAAAAACACAGGGGCATAAAAACTGTTACTTGTGAAAGAATGGATAATAGGTACGATTCTGACATTGACATATATTTATAGGATTATAAACAAATATCTACAAACAAATTAAATATATGTACATTGGTTGGGGCGCCAACCAGTCGTAAGTGTTGTCCAGACATAGATAATGGCATCACGGGGGATGTGTAGGCTAGGACTTATTATATATATGGGTAAGGATAAATTCACATTCACGTATGTGTGTTGATCGATATGGATATTTACCGAGACGGACCTCCACATGGAACGTTCATGCGCACTTTATGTATTGGGGAGAGCCCGGCAGTACTGTGCGGTTGCCAGGTCGCATAGATTACCACAGAGAAGGGTAGCGGAAACGTTTTTTGTTCTATCTTGACTGGTCCGTAGTTTCGGTGGCCATACGGGTGA
This sequence comes from Cinara cedri, assembly GCA_902439185.1. Lineage (NCBI taxonomy): Eukaryota > Metazoa > Arthropoda > Insecta > Hemiptera > Aphididae > Cinara > Cinara cedri. The sequence goes on from CABPRJ010000567.1 coordinate 9,238, forward strand.
ACCTGCTGAGTGCGTCCAAATCTGGATCGCGAAATGGGGAAATCGTATGTATATATCTTCCTTTTTTAGATGCTCACACACATGGATGCAAAACACTTAAAGGAGATAGAAAATAAGAAAAAACATCAAAATACGGGGGGGGGGGGTTTGGCCCATCGCACTTAGGATGTGAACCGCGGAGATTAGCATAGCGAGACGGACACACAAATCTAGCTTGTTGATTCCCACAAGTATAACAGAAGAATTTAACATAAAAAGAAAACATTTATGTAAACATATTCATACGGACAAACCTTAATTAAATTACCTTAAAAACTAATTAACTAACTAATAGGATATCGGCCAATTACCAAATCATATACATATTACCATCGTTCTCCCGAATATGTCCACCCAGCGGACTAGATCGGGACTCACTTCATTGAGTTGTTCAAGGCACCATCATGAATCGTGCCAAGGTACACGGCCTTTTCTTGGCAGCAAAAATTGCTGAATCCGTGTAATGCACGGGAATATATTATTAAGAGAACGGTATCTAGAGACCGTCTAGTGACAGAAACCTCGAGACGTGGTTTAGACACGAAGAAGGAAAAAAACCAACAGAACAAAAACAACTGGATAGCGGAGCGCGGAGACGTTTGTGACACGTCGCCGCCGGCCGACGTTTATGGCGATAAGGAGAAACGTGATATGATTGGCCATTAACCCATAGTTAAAAATATAATATTATTGCGAATTGCAACAGATTGCGATCGCATAAACCTTTGCGCAGGGAGGAACTATTGTTCATGATGACATAACATATCCGTCGATGTGGACATAATCTATTAACCGGTCGACCATAACGATGGTAGGTATGCTTATCCTTTGATAACGGGGGATGGTCGTTTTTGAGCGTTACATAGTGTTTTTACGTATTTTATTTATCAGTGTTATTGTTATGATAAAACTCGTGCACTACCAATGTAATAATAGCGTTGATTTCTAAAGTCCTAAAATAACTCAACCAAATATTTAAATATAGTAAAACTTATACACGTACTTATTCATACATGTATAATAAATCTAAGTGAGTGGTACTTAGCTTTTATAAATATATAAAAGTCAAAATACCACTGACAATACTTCTAAAAAACGATAGAACTTAAAAAGTTAAAAATTTGGAATAATGGTTACTCATTCTTCTAAAGTTCTAGATGTGTAATAATAAAGATGTCTGAACATTTCACTTCTAAGGCTATGTTAACTAATAATTAATTATTATAATTATAATAATGTAATACTGTAGTAGATTATTAATATTTATTATTGATAATTGGTGTGAGGCAGGTCACGGGTTAGGTTGAGTTTAATTACTCCTAGGGACGCTACATTTTTTAAGTCTCATAGTACCCCTTCTTTTATTTTTCCAATTCAAACACCGCGTATACCAAGGTTATACAAGCCAAGGATAACAGTATTATAATAATATCGCTGATTCGCAATAAAAAAAAAAAAAAACAAAAACAAAAATAACACCCCCCCCCCCTATGTACTATTATGCGACGCTGACGTTTTTGTATACCNAAAAAAAAAAAAAAACAAAAACAAAAAAAACCCCCCCCCCCCCTATGTACTATTATGCGACGCTGACGTTTTTGTATACCGTACCGTAATATTATATGTTATAATAATAATCCGGTCGATGTGACCGAAAAGTTTGTCGTCGTCGCCGTTCTACCGGCGGCGACGGCGGTCGGGCAAATTGGGGAACGAAAACAAATAATATTGTTTTGGAAATCGTAGTGGCAATGGGTCAAGGTTACGGTGACGGTCCGGGCGGAGAGGATGTGCGTAAATATTTTCCGAGCGAGCGGATCGATGGGGGCCGTGCCGTCGTCGTCTTCGCCGAGGGAAAGCGGGCGCGCGCGTATTATAGTGCCGCATTCGTCCGCCGCGGGCCGCAGACCCCCATCCGCTCAGAATATTCGGAGAGGCCCGTTGTGTTTTGTATACTGCTTACGGCGAAACGATTTGGCGATGTTTTGGTATACGGCAGTAAATGCATTTTTGTACATCGGTCACATAGACTTATCGCAGTTTCCGTTCTTCATTTTGTTTATTGTTTTAAGAGCACGCATATGATGCGTTTCAAATACAAATGTCGAACTTTTCATAATATACACACACACTGTTAACATTATTAAATAATGATTTCGGTTTTTACACAGTACGTTACCTACAACCGCCGTCGCATATCGCCGTAGAACAATACAGAGGCGTGTCACTTCAACCGATAAGAAAATATAGTGTACTATTATAGTATTATAAAATTTAAAATATTATAGGCACATACTTAATAAGACCTAAGGGGTTTACGCTTACCGGCCATTTGGTATGCAGACGTGATAAGTATTATAATTATTAGACCGTAACTGACGTAGTTCACTAACTTTGTTTTTACTCGTGTCGAAAAGATCAAATGCAAATTTGGGTTGGCCTACCCCGTAAACAAGCCAGTGAATATGTCGATGACTGCAGTAATCGAATGCACTTATCGACAACCATAGCTACATAGGTATTATAAGTGTACGGTTTCAGTCGCAACTGTTATTTTATTAAAAATAACGCTCTTTAGTTAGTGATGCTCATACAGTATAGAATTTATTTATAGATTACAAATAACTTGATTTTTTTAAAAATAAATTTATTAAACAAATGTTATATAATATTAAGCATAAATAATTCAATACCTAGTAATATTAATTGCCTAAGTATTATAACAGTATAATATATTTTTTATTAACTTAATAATATTTACTATTTTTTAGATTCTTAATGGAGCGAAGAACCTTATGGTTTTACAAAGATGTTTGTTTTTTTTTTATATCTGTGCGCAACTTTTCTACCAGAAGATACACTCAGATTTTTAAATGTAGCACCTTTTCTGAATAGAAATCTATGTGGGGAGGATCATTTTTCGATTATCTCAAGAATTTTCACATAAAATTTGAAAAATCAAAAAAGAACTGAGGAAAAACGAAAAAATGTACGAAATATATTACTAAAATATTACGATTTTTTTTCCTATGTAACTTTTCAACCAGTAGTTTTGCTTCAACTTATAATGACAGCAATGTTTCTAAAAGGAAATTTCACTAGGGAGGTACTTTGAAGAGGTCATTTTTCGATTCTCTCAGGAGTTTTCCCATCGAATTCGAATAACCGGAAAAAAAAAACGGAAACATATAAGAAATGTAGGTATTAGTTAAAATTTATTACGGCCTTCTTTTTTTCTGTGCACAACTTTTCTACTACCGATTTTTCTACCTAACCTAAGCCTTGTTTACACGTGACGAGTACTCGGCTGTGTCACTCATTATGTTGCTCGGTCTAGTACCGGAATTGACAAGTGAAGCGTTTACACGCATTGTATTTGCTTGGCCGAGTGACTACCCCACTATATATTCACAACTACCGAACTACTCGTTACACGACATTCGGCTAGCGGTTTAGACACGCCGAGTACCATACATCTTGGTAGTGGGGGTAGTCACTCGGCCTAGCGAATAGAAACTGTTTCTATTTACTCGCCCGCTTATTTTACTCGTCCGATTACTAGGCCGAGTACTGGTTCCTTGAGTTCACACGGGACAGTGCTCGGCCGAGTACTCGTCACGTGTAAACAAGGCATAACTTACGGGTTTTAAACTGAATTTGCAACATTTTTTAATGTCTTATTATTAGTTGATATTTCTGGCGTATCGATATCGCTGTTTACCGAGACTACGCACCTAATCAATGGTACCTATTACCTATACAACATGGCAACCTATGCCAAGTATACGACACATTATCTGTTCCAGGTAAAGTAGATTATGAATTAATGCGAAACCTGATGAAACGTAAAGTGTTGTTTAAAAATATATATGTATATGTACAATAATATTATATTGTTATAGGTGAATGTAAAAATAATTTTCGTTTAAAAAAATCAATCGTAATAACCAATATCGTTGTAAACGACTAAATCGATTGCACATTTTCAGATTTAAAACCAACCATATGATACAGATACCTTTTTTTGCCGATAAACAGACAGCAATGACGGATCTGTGATAACAATACTACATCACTGCTGTCATCGTTTGTTATAAATAGATAAATATAATACAGGAATAGATAAGAGGTGTGCAGGGATTCCCTGCTATATCCCTTTATAGTTCAGTAATAAGTAGTGGCATACGCGGAGGGCTTAGGGACTGAAGCCCCCATTGACCATTCATATATATATATATCTTATATATGAAATTCTCCGGTCATAGTGTTTGTTATTAAACTCCTCCGAAACGGCTTGACCGATTTTCATGAAATTGTTTTTATATATTCAGTAGGTATGAGAATAGGCCGTAAAATATTTTTCACTCTCCTACTCCCTCTTCCTACTAAACGCCTCCTCCAACCACTATTTTTTAATCGCGATTTTAGTATTTTCGCTTATATGTATATATATACACGAGCAACACCAAATAATTTAACTTATAATATAATAAATACAATTTGTTTTGTTTATTTGTGTTAACCCGGTTTTACACTATTCAAATTTCACAAATGAACACATTTAGTTTGCTAAAGGTGGACTGCTCACTTTCCACCTATTTGTTTTCATTCAATTCTAACACGGCCAAAACCAAAAATGAATATGGGTAAAATAATAATAATAGCTAATAATAGGCACAGCTATTATAAATGTATAATATTATATACATACAGATTTTTTATATTTTTCAAGTTTCAACTGTAATAATAATTAGTAAATAAGGCCCTTTTTTTTTCATAAAATACACTATTTTTGTAAGTAAATAATTTAATTTGCCACTGCTATCTATTAATAACCTTACTAAATTATCACAGAATAAGATATTATTAAGTTTATAAGATTATTATTATTTTTTAACTGTGGTGACACTTGTTATAAACAATGTTTTCGTTATTATTACAACTTTGGCGGTTGATGTTATTGTGCATACGTGAGCTACCACACGCCCACACAACCTCAGACAATATCTATAATAGCATTATTGAACTTACTGAACTGATGTTACCAACAATTGACGCATCGTTAAGTTAGCCCGTAGATGTTGTAGATAATAATAATATAACCTTTAATTAATGAAAAAAAATTATGTAGATAATTCTGTTTTCTCTTATTTCTCTGGACTGTCCAAGTAATAATATTTTGTATACTTTTTCGTCATTGTTTTAAAACGTATCTCATAGTTTTACACAGTAAAAAAATTATTTAATTATTCATTATGGCTGAAAAGATATCGAATTTTTTTTGATTTTTAGTTTGAAGAAAAAAACGGTAAGTAATGAAATACACAAATCATAAAATTCTGATTTTGATTGTTCCCTAGCTTTTTTAATACTCTACTAGCTTAAAAATTGTATTTTACTGCCCAAAAATTGTGTAGTTAACTAAATATTAAGGTTTATTTTTTTCATTTTCTCGTGTATATTTTATGTTTGTTATCAATAAAGACTGGATTTAATTTATATTGCAACTTTTTTTGCAATAAAGATAAATCATACCTGATTAAATATATTGCCGATATATACTAAAAATATTGTGCCTATTTAATTTTATAATGTAATTTTTTGAAATTTTCGACGTTTTTGCAATTTTTTTGAAATTTTCCCACGTTTTTAAATCATAGGCGTTTATCGTTCGTCCGGAATTTTCTAGAAGCTTGGAAAGCCCAGTGAGCGATAAATGTCTATATATATATATGGTGATAATTAAATTTAACGTAGTAGTACAGCAATTCGTGTGCGTTTACTTGTCGGTACCTTAGTACCTATTTCATTGATCAGTTTAATCGCACAGTGAACGTATTCATCGTAATGCCTAAAATAAAATCCACTTTAAAAAGTAAAATTTCGAATTGGAGTGCTCCTTACAATGAAAATAAAGAAGTATTTTTATCAGATGGAAAGGTTATATAATGTTATATTTTTTTTTATAAAACTTTTGCATTTTTATAGTGTAATTTATTATGAAATTTTTACGTATTTTTGGTGCAATTATATAATTTTAATATGCAATTTTTGTTTGTTCTAAATTCAATTAAATCCGGTCTTTAATTATCAGTTAACAGAATGCAACTACTTTATTTTTCAAACTTGTGACAAACAACTGATAAATTATCAATTTTCAACATCATCTCTGCGTACGCCACTAGTTATAAGTATACAATAGTACAATCAGACATTCTGTCCAGGTAGTGGAGCCGTTATCTAAAAGTTCCCAACCATGTCTTGATCAAGCAGATTCACAGCCCGGTAACAAGGCTCCCGCTAATCTGATGTCCATTCAATTATTGAGCTGTCCTTCGAATCGCCATGGCCTCGCCTTCAACCGTTCTCTTGTCCTCTTCCTTGCGGTGAAGAATGTCCTCCACCATATGGTAGAACTATAGCACGTCACGTTGAAAGGCAGCAATGGCGTAGCCAGAATTGTTTTAAGGGGTGTTTTTATTTTGTATTTGGATGTAACTTATTTGTAACTTTATTGTGTGCATATAACATACATATACATAATATATATTATACTTAATAATTATAGCTGTACGTAAGCGTAACACAACATATTTTGTAAATCAAATGCATAACTGCATATAGTATAAATTATAATTTCCGGCATAAATATAGTCGAAGGGAGGTGTTTAAACTCCAAAATTTCTCCCCTCGCTACGCCACTGGAAGGCAGAAATTAGCTGTTGATGTCTCATCGGATCGTCTTCTCTGAATGACAGATCGGTGGGGCCGCAAAGCAGGTCCTTAATGTCTCCTGAAGAAATGCTCCTGCCACCCACAAAAGCTTTCATTGCCTACCAGAAGGGTTTCCAGTGGGGATAATGAAAGATTGTATGTTTGGCAGAAAAAAAAGCTGATACTGCTGATATGTATGTCACTGTTGTAGATGGGTATGGTTGGGACGGTAGAATGCATAAAGTTATTCAACTTATATCTGTTATTGACGATAAATCATAGCTAACAAAAAAAGATTCTGAGTGAAATTCGTTTACATCACATAATTTACAAAGCCGTAATATTTACGATTTGTAGGTACGTTTTATAGATTTTGTTGAATCATTTTTCTGCGGCAACATCCCCAATCTCGATATACTCATTAATTCGTTAGTATTATTTTTTTATTTTTATTATGTTTATGAAAAACAGAAAAAGCGCCATTATCGACGGATTTTGGAGATAGTAAAGATTTATATATAATAAAATATACAGAGAACTTATTTTTATCGAGAAAACCTCATCATAATACTAGATTTCGGATGTCTATAAAATTGCATATTTTTTTCTATTTATCCAATTTAATGCTGACCTGGATAAAAATTTGATTCATGTTCAACCGAATTAAATAATACTATTTTTATTTAGTATATTTTGTTGCTTAGTATTTTAAATGCATATTTTGGGATTTTAGAAATATAAATGCATATTTCAGTACATTATTGAACTTGAAAAAAAGCATTTTAATTAATAAAGAACTATAAATTAAAAAGCATAAAATTTAAACAAATTGAAAAACCATTGTACACAGTGCAACGGTTTCATTGTAAATTAATATATAATATTAAAACATAATAAATCAAAATAACTACTTATAAAATTACTAATAATATTTAAATACTTAAAGTAAAATAAATTTGTTTGTGCAAATTTTGATGTTTTTCCAGTTAAAAATGCATATTCTATGACTTTTAGTGTACTCGTATATTTAGTAATTTTTTGATGCATAATTGTACACGTATTACAGTTATTTTAAGTACATACATATCCGAACACTAATTGTTATTAAATTCGTTTTTCATTACCTACTGCAATAGTATTATTAAGGATAGATTTTTTTTGAATCACGAAAAACCGCAGGATATACAGCAAAATGTACGACATTCGAGTTTTTCACGAGTCAATTAAAATTAATTATATAGATCTGTACTTTTCACCAAATACTTATATTGGCCTTTGTTGATATGGTAAAAATTTTGAAAACATTCTACCTAACTATTTTTTAGGATATTTATAGGTATTTAATATTTTCGTGTTTTATATGTATTTTTATTTGATAGGATCTGTTGTTAAAATTATATGACAAGAGGAATGCTTGACAATTTAACATCACAACGTACATTATAAGTTTTACTTATATCTACTATCTTATCTATACTATCTATACTATCTATTTACTTATATCTATTTACTTATATCTATTTACTTATATCTATTTACTTATATCTATTATCTTATATCTACTTATATCTGATCTAAACAACAAATTTGAATTTAACGCATTCGTTTTTTTTTCCATAAGCGTTTTAAGATTACATTTTGACGAAAGTCATAAAAATTACGGCATTTCAATGTATGTCTTACCAAACATCGATCCGAATCGTTTTTTGTTATCTACTGTTTATCGTTGCGTACAGATATAAATTAAATAACTTTATGTATCCGACTTTTCCAACTACCCACCTACAACAGTGGACCACACCCGTTCCCAGTTTAAGCTCTTTTTTTCTCATATAATTAAATATTTTGCGTTGGAAATTTTGCGTTTTGCCTGTTACGCGTAAACAAATTTTCAACTTCAGAGAACAGTCGACGAACAACCGTCTCGGACGCGCCTCAATAATCGACCATTCAAACGTAAAACATTTTTTTTCTCCGTTTACCGAACCCGATCATAATATAGTATTTAAAATTTAACGCCGACAAACGAACACTATACTCCAGACCCATTACTACTCCGGTGCTGTATTAGAGAAGAATTCGACAAGAAAAATACCCATTTAAAGACCGAGAATGAGGTGGGATGATGTAATAAAGAACGATCTGGAAGAGCTAGGAGGAATATATTAGAATGCCTGGGCAACTGACCGGGATGAGTATAGAAAGTTGAATGCGGTATGGTCCTGGAGGAAGGTAATCCCCCCCCCCCCAAAAAAAAAAAATAATAATAATAATGTATGTAGTGAAGATGCACGTTATGTGTTATATTGTTGTATTAAAAAAACGTCATCGTTTCTTTATGGTAGCTGGTACCTGTATTGAGTAAAACTAAGCACAACGTCACGCGCACGGTCGTCGTTGTGATTGCGGTAATCGCAACGTTATCTCGGGGTAGCGGTTATCAATGGGTGTGCGCACATGTGCAAATTTCCACTCGTCGCCACCCGAGTTGCGGTTATTGTAACGATAAAATCGTGCGATCCACGGTACCGTTCTCCCTCACGCTTACGCGTGATTTTCTCCACCATTCTTCCCGGCCAACGGCGCCGCGACGCCATCTGAAGCGCGTGCGCGTTGCCCCCCGTGTGTGTGTAGTGACGGCACCCTTACGACATACGACAGTCCGTCCCCGGCGACGCACAGAGTATTCGCGCGCGTACCGGCGTACGGACCTCCTGAACGCGCCTCGTCGCGGCGTAATCGACCACCCTTGCAGTCGCGTCGGCTGCGGAAATCCATTCACCGATCTCGTTGCAGCTGCTTCTCCTCTATCTCCCACTCTTTCTTCCCCTGCTGCTGCTGTTGCTATCGGGTTTGGCATGGACGCGGAAAATGCCGAATTACAGGTAACGTTCGTCGTTAGACTTCGAGTAGCCTAGTTGTCTCCGCCACCGATTAAGTATAATTATTATTATTGTGTGTATCGTAATTATTCCGTTTTGTCGTGGCACGCCAACGCCACAAACGGCAATTATATGAAGTCGATGTTCCGTAATGCAACGACATGCACTGCGGTTGTCCGTCACAGTAGGCCGAGTCTAAGCGACTAAACCCTAAGACAGCGATTTCGAGAGTGAAAAACGATATTATTATCGGTTTAAACGGTTTTATTCCATTATTAGATTCGGAGTGTATTAAGAGGTGTATTTGTTTTACAGTGATTTTTTTTTTTTGATCTATGAACAACTTTTCCACCAAAAATCATGCTCCAATTCTCAAGTGTAGTACCTTTAAGTACCTTTCCGAAAGGAAATTCAGTCCAGGTAGTTCTTTAACAGTGTTGAGAAGAGATAACAAAAATTTTATCTAGATAAGATACAGATAATTTTATTTTCATTTATCTAGATACAGATAAAAACAAATGCATTTTACATTTATCTAAATTAGATATAGATAATCTAATCTAACTTCTATCTAGATAAAATTAGATTAAACATTTAAATATCTGTAAATAGCTCAAACATTTTTTGAATATTTTACACTGCGTAGAAAAAAACAAATACAAGATTTCTGTCCAAATTTCAAGTTTCTAAGAATATTTTAAACTGAATTACAACAAAAAATAAAATTTAAAATAATAAAAGTATTATTTTTTTAAGTTAATTTACGATTTATTTTTCGCTTTCCCTACTTTTTTCTCCAGTTATTTTCATTTATTGGAAAAACTCTTGGCAAATCATAAAATGATCTTCTTAAGGACTAACTACTTCAGGAAAATTTCCTTTCAGAAAAGGTGATACACTTAATACTTCGGTGCAAGATTTCTGGTAGAATTTTTATACACAAGCATAAAAAAAAAATTTTAAAAAAAAAACATCATTGTAACACCAATACATTCCTTACCCCACTTGGAATTTAAAATTAATATTACTAATGGCAAATGAATATGATTTAAATTAAATATATCGAGATAAGTAAATGTGTCATCTAAGATAACCAATAGATAAATGGCACAATAGTTATCTAGGTAAGATAATAAATGAGCAATTTTTTATCTAGATAAGTCTCAACAGTGTTTTTTAAGGATGTCATTTTTTTGTTTTTCCAAATGGGATAATAATTAGGAAAAATGTAGGAAAATAGGAAAATGTACGTACATGTATAAAAGAAACGTCGCGCGTCGATCCGAATCGTTTTTCGTTAGCAATGGTTTATCGTTGCGTACAAATATAAATTCAATTCCCTTTTATATCCTTCCTTTCCGACTTCTCACCCACAACAGTGACCTACCCATTGTGTGAAGTATGTCAATATTTTTTTTTTTTTTATTCAGTGGCTGGTAAATAAATTGTATCAAATACATGTAATGTTCCACTAGTTTTATTTATTAAAGTTTTATTTTTGCAAGTAGAGATCACAACCGTAGAACCTGCAGGAGGGAACAGTAAAAAAAACAAAAATACTTGATTTACACTAAGGGCGACAAAAATCTTAACACGCCACTACTAGGCATTTCAGATAACGGAAAAATGTACCTATAACGACGCGGTCGCACGTTTAAGCGTTAATCGTGATGGTTTTTATAGCAAAAAAATTTCCTCAATCGCTATATAAAAATATGACCGCTGTATACACCATAATTCTAGACGTGATAGCGTATTATGCGTGATACGCAAACATTAACATACTGTTTTAGTACTGTAATTAAAAAGACGGACATATTTCGCACGATGGATGGCCCTCTGTTATAAGTGAGAGGTCGGAAAGGTAGGATATGTATAGGAGTTTAATGTTTATACTCGAAAATTAATCAATGCTAACGAAAAATGATTCTGAGCTTAGTTCGGTTAGACAAGTTAAAAATTAAAATTATTATAAAAAAATATATTACATTAAACTCAACTTTAAACCTCACTGTTCATAATTATACTCTCGTGCACTTTTCTATATTTGAACGTCATTTCGAATTGCGGATAGAATAGTATAATATGCATGCACAGTGTTAGTTCTGCAATTATTTATCGTTATCTTTAACATAATACACTTTTAAACGCAACTGTTATCATAAAATATTAAAAATTACTAAAATACTTCAGTGTTGGTACTTGACAAACCCCAAGGTCTAAGGAGAGGGAGAAGCGAATATAATATTTTACATAATATACAATATGCTACACAAATATATCTCATTTTTTTCCATTTATAAGTAAGACCGTAAAAAGAAATTTGATAATATGGTATACATGGTGTCCTCATGACCTCATACCTATTATATAATATACATTTGAAAGTATTAACTTTTTTCCGAAATCTTTTTAGCTTTTGAGCAAAGGATGTATTGGTTTTAAAATGTATTTTTTTTTTCTGTTTATAAACAATTTTAAAACAGAAAACTTGCATTGAAAATATTTTTAATCATTATTTTAATTTTTTACAATTTATGTTTTCTACCAAAAATAATAATAATAACAATAGAAAAACTACAATAGATATTTTTTGTTGAATTTTTAAACTAGTTGGTGTATTAGTTGTTTTTTTTTTTTTGATTTTCAGTGAAGCTTTTTTTTATATTTGAGGAAAGCCGAAAGAAAACGTAGAAAGAAAGGGAAAGTTTACGGATAAGATGCTAGTATAATTTTAAATTTTGTTAAAAATATTCGCTAAGACTTGAAATTTGGATATAAAACTTATACTTGTCTTTTCTAGACTTTTTTAAACATTTTAAAGATTTTTTAACTGTTTTAGACTTTTTTTTTTTTCATGTTTTTTTACGTAGTTTTTATTTAGTAGGTAGTAGCTACTCTCTAGATATAATTTTTTGACAGACCAGAAATACTTAATAATTTAACAGGAGGTCTATTATGAGTTGTATTTAGTGGTAAAAAAAAAAAAATAAAAAGTAGAGTGTAATGTAGCCATTTTTGTTTTTCTATAATAATTTTATGAATAAATTTTGATAAACATTGTAAATATTACAGCCTTTCAAATCACGTATAAACAAAATTCACTTAAAAATTATTTTCATTATTAATACCTAATCGTTGCTTACAGATGCAAATTAAATAACTTTATGTATCGTACCTTCTCGACATTTCCCCCTATAACAGTCACGCATCCATCAACAATATTGGCTCTTTTTCTTTTTACAATTTAAAAACTAAGCAGTAATATATATAATAGACATTACCATTATTTTTATCACCTTTTGTTTTGGAGCGTGAAGCTACTACCTATTTTTAATTTACAAATGGCAACCTATATTATAAATTCCATAAATGGACGGAGTATTAGTTCGAATACATTTTGGTGTTGAAATTTGTGATTTACGCCAATTCAGGGGAGAGAGTATTATCATTCAAACACTGCGTGCCGTGCCGTGTTCAACTGCTTAAAAGAGGAATATTTATTATTTAATAATTTCGTCAATGAGTTAACGAAAATCACAAATTTCAAAACCACTATACATTTAAACTAATACTTCTTCTATTTATGACATATTTTTCAATATATTATGCCATTTGAAGATCAAAAGTAGGTACCTAGACATTTCTCTCTCGAAAATAAAGGCAACAAGAATAATGATAACGTAACGTTTTAGAGCTCCTTGTTTAGTATATAGTCAAAATGAGAACTCCCAAAAAAAGTTAATACTATCATGGAAGATATCGCAATAGGTATATTTTCGCGAGACACCCTGTAGGTTATAGGTGTATGTTTTATACCTTTACATAAAAGATGATAAGAACTTAGACCATGAGTCATGACTAAGATTACATGGACGTTGTACATCGACTATGTATATTTATATTATAGTACCAACCAAGTAAAAACTACGTAAAAAAACACATAAATAAAAAATACCTATAAATAACATAAAAAATCAACAAAATGTTTTAAACATTTTGCCACGTCTAGAAAATACAAATATGTATTTTCTGCCGAAGTTTCAAGAAATAGAAACATTTTAAACTCAATTGTAACATAAAAGTAAAAACTAATAAAGTCATAATTTTCGTACATTTGCCCGTTGTATCCACGTATTTTCCCGGTTTTGCTCAATTATTACGACAACTACTTCAAAAAGTAATCCAAAAACCAATACTTACTCACCAGATTAAAAATAGATTAAAAAATTTAGATTAAAAATGCAACACAAACGTCTCCTGTTGTTTTTCTATTGGAGAAATATTTCTGGTAGAAAACATAATTAATTTTCGTTGTTTCGTTTTTTTTTTTTTTTTAAACCAATAATTTCTCCATAACATTATGAAACATTTAAAGTGATAATTGTTTTATGTTACACTTTTATATTATTATAAATTATAATCTATTATATTATATTCATAAATAAATGTTAAATACATTAATATGTCCGTGGATCCCAGGACGGATATTGCATAGTATAAATTGAATAACAAAAAAAAAAAAGTTATATAAATTGGTACCTAAAACGTATTAAACGAATTTAGACTCAAATCTTAATAGTCTATGCCATCGTTTAAAAAATAATTTAATCTAATTTAATTTTACTAGTTTTCAATGTCAAAAAAATTGCGCTTATGCAGTTTTTTTCTTAATGGCAAAGCAGAGGATTCTTAATGGCAATAACCTTTACTTAATACTAAACAGTGTTAGTCAGTTTTATTACTTTTTTTACATATAATATATATTCTTATATAAAATACTATAATAAAAAAAAAATTAGATACATTTTCAAAAATTCATTGTTTTATATAGTAAAATAGAGTTTAATATAACGATAAATACAATAGAGTTTATTGGAGTTTGTGCCTATATAAACTATGTGCCTATATACAACTTATGTGCCTATATAAATATTTTATATGAACAATCATTGTTTATAATATTTTTAGCTGTACCCCATGTAGCTCACAGATCCACCTGGAAATGTATAGTCATTATGTAAAGTATATATAGTCTTTATGTAAAGTAAAGAAAAAAAAACAAAAAAATGTTTATTTGATTAGAGAAAATGTACAATTTTATTATCTGGCTTTTATAACTTTCTATAGAAGTTTTCGCCGTCAACTCTATAAATCCCCATCCATTTCTCCCGACCCACACAATGATTTTCAAACCGTACACTGCTATACATTTTCAAAATCTTATTTAAACACATCTGATTACCATTTCTTGCATGACCTATCCTTCGGGGTGTCTTTCCTCCCGAATTCTAACAGTTCACAACCGCTTTATAATGGAGTTTTCATCATTTCTGTGCATTACGCATCCGAGCCGTATTGTAATACATTTGCAAGTAAGACCAGTGGTACCATATTACTGATTCCTTCGTGGTAATTTCTGTTTGATGAATAATATTGATGTCGTTTATTGCACATAATACTCGTAAAATTTTAATTTTAACAATTCAAAATTTAGAAGAAAAATAATGTTGATACGTGCTAATGTGTGTGCCACTGTTTTAGGAGAAAAGATACATATAGAATTATAATTTAATTTGCGAAAAACGATTCAGAGCAAAGTATAATTATTCGTATTTTCCCTTGTTGCCAAGGTAACCCAATAAATTACACAAAAAATGTCCAGTTTTCCCCTATTTTAAGAAACTTACAAGGGAAATCATCAGTAATATATCAAAAATGTTACAAAAACGTTAATATTATAAAGTTTGGAAAAAGAGTTCTGGTCGAAAAGTTGAATGTAAACAAACATACACAAAAAAAAACTTATATCATATTCTAAGATAAAACAGGTCGCGAAAAATATTGTTTGTGTTTCGTGGATTGTTTGCCGATTACCGCCATAAACATAACAATTTAGGTATTATAGGTATAATGAATGTTGATTTTGTGATTGTTTAATCGCCCGCGTGTTTCAAAAAAACTCTTTCAAATCAACTAGTTTTGAACTTTTTATTTTGTTTATTTTATAAACCGTATAATAAATATACTAACTCAGACTAAACCAACCTTTATTGACGCATACGCATACGAGACGTATTCTAGCACTCAATAGATGAAGACAAATTATTGGTTTTTGACCAAAATACCTAATAACTTGAACAATTTTCTGGATTTCAAGAACTTATGGTAACCTACGACAACTGTACAATCGGCTTTGTGCACGAAATAAATTTCTTAGTCAGAAAAACAAATCAGCGGGGAAAAGACCAAGAGGTAGTAGAAATTAATCTAAATAAATTCAACACTTCACTGAAAATGGTAATGGACATTTGATAGAATGCATAATAGAAGAAACGCCTGGTACTAAACCATTTCACGCCTAGATAGAAGAAGAGTACTAAACCGATCTTAGTTTGAAAAACTGTACGAGGTTTTAAAAAATATATATACATATATATTTATATAATATGTACAGGGTGTTCTAAGATATACGTATATTATATTATATATTATCTTCTTCCCGCTACTATTTGACATTTCTAGCGGCTCTTTCTGAACCAAACCCTCACTACCATTCGTATGATAAAATTTTACCATATTTGTGGAAGTAGTACGTAAAATAATTGTGGTACCTACTCGTATAGTATATAATGTTATTCCAGTAATCGGTTATTTATCGTTTTGCAAAGAATAATTCTATTACTTAAAAAACAGACGGAGGAAAATACGACTCTATAGTGACGGAGCTCTGGTATTTAGGTGTTTTTGATATGTGCGAAAAATATATAAATGCCAGCACACAATGTTTTACGTTCAGTGATTAAATTTCCCGACTATCATCATAGAATAAAGTGTGTAAATATTTTAAGTACTTAATATAAAGACTACCTCATTATAATATTCGTTCATTACGGCACGTTACGAATTTTGCATATCTGGAATATGCGTTTGTATTTTAAAAGCAGCGATTTTACGTGAAATACACATATCAAATACATAGATATTTTATTAATAGATACGCGCTTGTTTATTTTTTCGAGTTAATCAGCATAATTGTTCGTAAATTATTTTCAAATAGGTTTTCGAACCGATATCGTGGGTACTGCCGAATATATCTGCAATTTTTTTTTTTTTTTATATATATTCGTATGCATACATTTTATATATTATATTATAATTTTTTTATAAGACACGAGCACACCGTCCACAATACGCCATATACAGTATATTATTATGCACAGCGATAATCGCGTGACGTAGGTACACGTGGATAAGTTTTGTTTTTTTTACTAAACCGGACAGTGGCGTGCCCAGGAATTTTCAATGGGAGAGGATGTAGCCTAAATATTAATCATGGTTCATAAATAAATTATAGTAGAATCTTCTTGCGTTAAACTTTTATTTAAACCGCGAAAAGAGAATTTAAAAACTGTATCGAAAAAAGCCAATTTCAATTGGTTTTGGAAATTAATTCAATAAATCAAACTTTTCCCCTCGTAACTAGGCATAAATATGTGATTTCAAGATAAAATTAGTGTACCAGTAGGTTACCGAAGCATTTCAAAGTCAATAAGGGGAAAACACCCATAGAAACACCCGGGGAAATATTACAATTAGAACGGTTCGTTTCAGGGACGACCTGAATATTAATACGTAATAAATTCGTTGTTATTCAGCTAAAATGTATACGATTGAATTTTAGACTTGAATCGGTTTAAACAGTGATTCATTGTACTGGCACGGTTTCCGCAACAACTTTGAATCGTCAAAAATAAGTAATTTTAAAAACTCCATTATAAACTATGCACTATACAGGGTTTTTTTTAAAAAAAACCAAACTACTTTTTGTTATACACGTATTTTTTTTTTTTTTTTTTATATACATCTTTTAAAATTTAAAATATGTTTTTTTTTAATCTGTGTGGTTTGTAAATATAATATTATAATAATAGTTCGCTATAAACAAAATTCTATCATAATGATTAAAAAATAAAATAAAAGTTTTCAAAAAAATTTCACTTTTTATCAAAAATGAATAGGCACTATTTATTTTCGTGTATATTTTAAGAATGAACAGAAACTCTTAGGATGTATCAAATGTAGTATGTTAATGTGATTTTTTTGAACGTTTAAAACGCTTCGTAACCCAATTTATATAATATTTTAAAACTATAACATCTAAATCAACATCCCTCCCTCTCCCGAATCGCGTTTATGGCTGCAGATTTAATGTGGGGCGAAAAAAATTTAAACAATTAACGCTTAAAGTCGTAAACATCACTGCGGGCTGTAACATCCGTATCGCGTTCATAACATTCTTACAATAATATTATTCAAACATATTATTATATTCGGAGATTAGAAAAATAGCGGTGAGTGAAACACGTCTAAAAAAGAAAAAAGAAAAAAAAACATCAGCCAGCAACATAGCTCCGCGTGACTATGGTCGAATTTCCCTTCCCCCCCCATTCCCGCCTCTCCGCCTATTTTACGGATTACAGAAATTTGTAAAACGATAAACAACCGGACTCGACAATACCTATGTAATGTAACACAACATAATATCCTTGGTTATACGTAATGTGACGTATTAAAATCTGTATTTCATTGGGGGCGTTAACGGGATTAAAAACGCGAAAAGCCGTGCGACGCGACCAATGATTTACTTATTAGATTATATTATACGTAATTATTCGACTGGCGGTACCGGAATCGTTTTAATTATCGTTAAAGCAAACGCGCGGCGCTGTATAAACGAACGGCGGCGCGGGTGTGCACGGCCAACCGTTTAAGCTGAACGCTTAAACGGTCGAGTGACATACTCGCCCTTTTACATAACGCTCGTAAACAGTATACCGTGTATAATATCCTGATGATAATAATAATATTAATACCGTAAAACTTCCATACAACGGGTCGCCGAAGGAACCGAGAATAACGACCGCTGTTTATGGAGGCGTCCCTTAGAGGTTTCCTACAGAGGCGACCGTCCTTCAGAGGTTTCCTGTGGATGCATAACGGTTGACAAGACGGAGCCGGAAAAAAAAAAAAAACTACCGTTACACAGAGGCGACCGTCTTTTAGAGAGGTGACCGCCAACGGAAGTTTCACTGTGTTTTCCGTTTTACCGAAAGCGCCGTCAAAATTCCCTATACGCGTCCTTTTAAATGGGCGGTACGAAATCGCGGTTGCGTATTTTACCGCCGTCGTTATTGTCGTCTCTACATCTTCCCGCACGGAAAACATTTCGCATACCTCCGAACGAACAGCGTCACGAATAAAAAACACGCACGTGTCGTCGGGGAATGTTTCATAAGAATTCGGTCGTGATTTTCTATTAATAGTTTGTCTCACGCGAAACCGTTACTTTTGAGATGTGGCTCTACTTTATAGGTATTGTACAAAATATCACGACGTGTAACAACCGGTGACGTATTTAGCATTTTTCGTAGGCGGTGGAACACAAGAATTTTAGCTGTTTGATTCCGAAACATACTACACGATATCATTTACACAAGTAATTTAAATTAGCAAAAGTCTATGTTCATAAAAGGAAGCCTGATTTCCTTGGATTCAACGCAAGCTCATCTCCTTGACTTAGTCAGTTTTTATTTGGATGTCCCGATGTATAGACAACACTGCTAAACAGCTTAGCATCGTCTAAATATAAATTTAATTTATTATGAAATATCTATAAAATAATTAAATTACTTCTTTCATAGAATTTTTCGAATACGATTTGATTCTTTTCAAGTTTGAAAAACGTCTTTCTGATTCAGCTGTTGAGACGGGCAATGTGCAAAATATTTTCATCAAAAAATGTACATTGGGGAAGATATCTTTGTCAGCAATTTTCAATGCTTCCAAACCATTTTCAAATTCGATATCCCTAATTGTATTTTTCCAAATTTGTATTTCACTCATACATACATTTTCGTGGCGGCACAGTGCACGGCGATAATTGAATAGTGCTCCACTACTCTCCCCCTACCCAAAATTAAAAGTGGAATATTTCGTAAGCGAGTTGACGGACATGAAAAATGTGAACACCAAAATTTACTTAAACTTATACTCCGTCTATTACTATTTATGGAGTTTTTCACACCTGTTTTTATTTGAAAATACAAAATCCATTTCGGCCGCAAAAATAAAGACAATGTAACATTTCTGAATAAATATATTATATAATTCCAAAAAGTTTTTGTATAAGTAATTTTTTGAAAAAAATGAATATTTTATGGAAAAATTTGACTGTAACATGAAATTTGGAAGACCCTGCATATAGAGTAATTTAATTTGTATGGTATACGTAACATAAAAACACCACTAACAAAAAACGATTCTGAGCGGGGTATTATTAACCATATTCTTTCCCTGGTTGTTAAAATAACCCAAAAATTAACAAAAATTATACAGAACATTCCCAGTTTTTCCCATTTGTTAAAAAAAACTACAAGGAAAGTTCTTCAGTGCGCCAAACTAGGTCGAATGTGCTACGAGAAAGTAGTTCCTAAAATGTTTTTGATTTGATCGAGATTTCTTGAAGACAAGTTGTTTTGAACAAAAAACAAACACATCATATTATTTACAGTTACGTAAATAATACGATACGTTCTGCGCACCGCTATTATCCGAATCGGAATAAGAAAAATAAATTCGCCTTCAAAACGTTGTCGCCTTTGTACGCATTTTACGTCAGGCATTTATTGTTATCAAAAACCAAAAGCCTTTCGGTTTATTTTGTGTCGTTTTGTTTTTTTTTTTCACACGAACGCGTTGCCATTATGGAAATACGTATGGGTCGGGGATCATATTACGAGCCATGCGGAGACCTTCGGTGTCAATTATAGTAGCGAAAAAAATAAAAATATAATATATAAGTAATCGAAATAAATCTAATCCCGCGGTCAAACGTCCGCGGTGTTCGTTGAACGTTAAGTGAACGACGTCGGCTCGATTAACCCGACGTGTTTTGTTGTGCAGTTAATTTTTGATACGAAGCACTCGGCAGTCGGATTCGGTTAGATATTCGGAATTATTATTATTTATAATAATTTTATATTTTTTTATATTATTATTAATCGACTACGCGGTTAACGCGGCTTTAAACTAATAGCGAGACGCGACGGGCCACGCCGCGTTAAAGGAAGAGTATCATTACATTATTAAGAGTGACGCGTCGCGTTAGCAAGTGCGAATTAAACATATTTCCCCACCGAGAATACGATTCGTTTCGATTGTTATAGGTACCTAGGTAACGGAGAGTAAAAATAAAAATTAAATTAAATACGTGACGTCATGTTATAATATCGGACGTTCAATTGAAAAATTTGCGTCATGGCGATGCCTTTATGATCGTAATATTTTACTATTCTTGTTATCAATTATCACATTGATCGTTTTTAAAAAAAGATCACCACAATATTTTTTGGTACCTATTTTTTACTCTAATTTTGCTACAGACTATAGACATCGCATCATTCAGTTTGAACTTTCATCCATAAATATTTGTCTCGAGCAAAATGTCCATTGTATACATAATAAATACTGAATTCAGTATACCTGAGTGTACCTATCTATTTTGTATCATAATAGATATGAATACAATAGTCATATTTGTCTATAAAATGAACGTGTTTTTAGTACATAAATAATTATTGTATAAAATAGATTTTAATGTTTTTTATGCACTCGGCCACTAGGGTAGATCAAATTAGATTTTTGGGAAACCAACACGTTCTAGAATTTCAATAAGTGTTTCACATGGCTTGAGAGTATGTGTAATCCAAAGTATAAACAATATTTCAGTCGAGTACCATAACGTATAGACACAGAATAAGACCTACTAAACAATATTTATCAGATTCGTATATAATTATGTTTCAATTAAATTCTTTGAATAGGTAAAGATTTTCAACAATTTGTACTGGAATAAATTATTCTCAATTTAATCAATAATAGGGCTTGTTCTCAACAACCTAATCCAGTTCGAGCAAATTCCATTCCAATTGGGAAACAAACAACAGATAACAATTGTTTATTAATTTAAAGGTGACAGAACGCAAAGTTAAACGATGAATTCGAATCGAAAATTCGTCAAAATGAATCAAAAAAATGAATTAAATTTTCGTTCTTAAAATACCAAAAACCTTATGTCAGCCAATCCTTTAAGGGTTGGATTTCGACATAAAAAGTGAACGGCGTACTTCCTCTTGTTTTGAATGTCAAATGTGCAAAATTTCATTTAAGTTTATAATAATACTGATAGAAGTACTGATAATACTGATACGTATACAGAATCGAGAGAAATCGAACTTAATATTATTAGTGTGGACGATGAATTTTTTTCTTTTCTTTTCAATCCGATTAAATCCGTCAAGGGTCATCCACACAATGACATCTTTTCACAACTTATCGCTTTTCTTATCCAGGATTTCCTGTATCCAGCGTTATTTTTAAACTGTCACGGTTTTCTCCCCGACTTCCTCTTGATTTTCTGTTTCTATATTATGTTGTTTCTTATAGATCCATCTTATTTTTGCTATTTTTCGGCGTTATCTTTCATCAAATGTAATAAAATATCCATATTCAAAATTAAATCGATCGCAAACAAATAAATATATTTTAGGGTCCCACTCGTGGCTTGCTAACATTTTTACAATCAACAAGCTTTAACAAATCTTAAAATTCGAAAACCATACACGCCAAAATAACAGAGCAAAACAATTAACATTATTTTAGTGATAAGATAATAATGAATCAACATCTATAGATAACTAAGTTACCGCAATTTAGTAAACCATTTGTGTGTTCTCTAAAAATGTATTTTGAAGTACTATAAATCGTTAACAAATTTAATGATATTGGTTTGAAAAAAATAATAATAAAAATAAAATCATATAAGAACAAAAAACAAAATAAAGAGCTGACACTAGGGAAGGGTGTGGCCACTGTTGTAGGTAAGCAGTTCGAAGATGGGATACATAAAAAGTTATTTAATTTATAAATGTAAGAAATGATTGGCCATTGCAAACGAAAAGCGAATCTGAGCGCAACTTGGTTAAGCAAATAAAATAAAATAATAAAAATAAAAAAATTAATATGCGTTTTCACGACAACGATTGTTTGAAAAAGATTAAACGTTATTTAGAATAATAAAAAATTAATAGTAAAAAATAAATAAAAAAGGTTGCCAACAAACGGTTGAAAACCGAGATTTTTAATCTCCTTTAATTTTTTTACAACATAAAGAACCCGTCTTTTCTCGTTATCTCGAATATTAATGAGAATTTCAAAAAATGAGTATGGTCAAAATAAAACGAAAAAAATTGTCTCGTCAAATTTTGATAGGAGCAAGATTTCTAGCAAAAACGTCGTTTACAGAGAGGAATAAAAATACGCATCATAATAATATATTAAAACCAATAGATCCTTCACTTCAATCAGAATATAAAAAAACAAAAAATGCTGTATCGTGTAATACATACAGTTCACGCAAATTAAAATACGGAGGTTATGGTCACAGAGGTTAAAATTATTATTTCGGTTTTTGATTCAAAGATGCGGTTTTAAATTTCCATCAACGTACTGTAATATGAGTACGTTTTTTTCTGCACAAAATAGTCAAATGGGTGGCGGGGCGTTTTAACGTGACATTAAGTCAAAAATAATGGTATATTTTTAAATTTTAACATTTAATACATTTTTTTTTTTTTTAAATTAATTTATTACAATATTAGTTAATAAACAACGAGCTCATTATGGATTATACAAGGAAATATAACAGTGAAATAAATCGATTTTAAATCGGGCGATTGATCGGGTAGATTGGTTTTTTTTTGGTTTTTCTGTTTTTCTTGTGGCTCAACTCGAGACGGCGAACCGTCTACTGATCGTCCATTTACGAGTTTACGAATTGAAGTACCGGTTTTGTCGGTAACCGCCGGAATATGCGTCATTCCTGAAGGGACGATATGGGAAAACCCGACGGTTGCGTTCGCGGCCATATTGCCGTGCAGCCATCTCACTGTGCCGTGCGGCTCTCGAGCGGTGCCGCGCGGCCATCTCGCGGTGCCACGCGGCCTTCTCGTGATGCCGTGCGCCAATGTCTCTGTGCCACGTGGTTGTATCGTTGTCGTCGTCGGACGAGATCACGAGCGCCGAACAGACGCTGTTCCGGCTGCTGTTTGTGGTGCGCGACCAGCTGCGGTTGCGGCTCCGGTTGCGGTTGCGGCTCCAGCTCCGGTCGCGGCTCCAGCTCCGGTTGCGGTTCTGGCTCCGGTTGTGGCTCCTGCTCCGGTTGCGGTTCCGGCTCCGGTCGCGGTTGCGGCTCCGTCGTCGCCGTCGTCGGTGGCACACCCGCGTGGCCGTGATACTGTCGCCGCTGCCGCTGTCCAACGTGGTCGAGGCGGTTGCCACCGACGATAACGACGACTGGGAGTCGCAGTTCTCATCGGACACCAACTCTCCCTCTTCCAAATCGTAAGGTCGGGTGACGACGAAATCGCCGCCCGGGAGAAAAGCGTTCGGCACGGCCACCGCTTCGGGCGACGGTCGCGACCGACCCTCCGGAGGCACATCGCCGGGAACCACATCGACCTCGCCGCGGACGCCTGTGTTGGCGGTGCACCGTTCACTGGCCGACATTGTCGAAACAGAAATGAACCGAAACTGATCGAAACGACTGTACGGTGTTAAGCGCTACACAAACGATACACTGTCGTCGTTAGCCACAAGACGAGGATTGGTTTAATCGGTTTACAATGTCACTATTCAGTTGCATAAATAATGACCGACCGCGGTAACCGTGGTAACGACACTGCCGTCGTTTAATCCGTACTGTACAGTTTTCGCGGTCAACTATTATTATTATTATTATTTTCAACGTTAAAATCGTTATCGCCGCGTGTCTGTGAACAGATTTTTGACTGCCAAGTATGAACAGTTTTCCGGTTGGAAAACTTTATGGGAGCATTCTCGTAGCGTCTTGGATTTAGTGGGCGGTGCACCGATGGAGGGGTTATTTTCGGTACTTTAAGGAGGAATGCATTTTTGATTTTCCAAGCGGTTTTAATGATAATTGGAAAAAACGAGAAAACGTACGTGCACGAATGAGAGAAACCTCGTTCCGAATCGCTTTTCGTTAGCAACGGTTGTTACCGTTGCCTGTACAGATATAAATTAAATTCCCATACCTTTCCAACATCTCACCAGCTTTATAATACAGTTGCCCAGCCATCGAGTGAAGTATGCCCCGTCTCTTTCACCATTTTTGCATTGCTGCACGTTTCGAATATCCATCTGACAAACGACTAAACCGACGATGCCACAGTCGCGAACCCGTGTAGTAAACATAGAATTAGTTTTTGTCGCTTTTTTATATATTTGCATTTATCTACAACATTAAATATAAGCTCATGGAGATTATCTTTTCTGAATCTCACTGCAATCCATCTGTTATCCTCATTAATTATTTTATGCTCAACCATCATTAATCACTATCTTCAGACCAGAAATTGTTCATTGTTTTTTTTTTTTTTTTTAAACGCAACCGAAAAAAACCGAAAATATTCACCCCTTTTACTGACCATTTATTATGTGTTTTTTTTCATTATCGATTCCATACGATTTAAAGTTATGTATATTATACCGTACAGCAGCGGCACGACCAGGATGAAGCGGGAGTGGTGTCTAATTCCATCCGCGTTTAAATAAGTTCTTTATATTATGAACGCCCCCCTCCCCTTTCATAAATTAAGGTCGCGCCACTGCAGTGCATTGCAGTAAACATGCATCATATAAATACAAGGTGATCCATTGAAGCGGGTACAGTATCTCGGAAACTATTGACTTTTTTAAACTCTTTTCTTTTTTTTTCGCCTACAATTTAAGAAACACGCATCTCTCTAATGCCACATTACCATTGTTCTTGTCGCCCTTATTTTCGAGTGCGAAACGACTATTAACGTTTGACTTTAAAACGGCGACCTATATTAAAAATTCCGCAAATAGTTGCAGTTAGAGTTTACAATATACATTTTGGTATTTCCATTTTTTGATTTTCGTCAACGGCCGAGATATTTCACTTTTAAGTTTAGGTAGGAAGAGAGTATCTATAGTGGAGCGTCCAAAAAACGCCGCGCGCCACGCCATGTCGCCACAAAAATGATGCTATGCACTACTTCCCCTCAGAATCAATAGCAGATTAACGCTTCACCCCCAAAAATAAGGGTGATAAAATTAATATAGTTATATAGAGCTGTTCAAAGTTCTTCTTAAATTGTCAAAAAAATGAATACTTTCCGAGTGTGTCCACTTAAATTTTAAATTGTTAAATGTTAACGATTTTCATTTTCATAAATTAGTTGGAAAGCTTAGCACAATAACCTAAAAATTTAGCAAAATAGGGGACTTAGTATTTAAACCAACAATACGTGTTATTTACGTTGCGTTACACCAATCAATTTTTTGATTTTTTAATTGATAATTTGGGGTGGATTAGGTGACAATTTTTTAAACAAATTGCAGACAAATCAGAATAAAATTGTAAGAATCCGTTTAAATAAATCTTCCTTGCGAGGCTCTACGAGGTAAAACTATAGGGATTTGGGTGTTCTTCCGATTAAGTTTTTCTACAAAAATTTTGCAATTATGTCTATTTTTAAGAATGTCATCAAAGGTGAAAACAGGCAATTTTATGTTGGTAAAATGGAATATAGACTTTATAATGTTCCAGTCAAATACGTACGTAAAGCCTTTGGGATTAATTATTTAGAGCAGTGTTTCCCAAAGTGGGCGATATCGCCCCCCTGGGGGCACTAGAGCTATCCAGGGGGGGCGATGGAATTTACAAGCTTAATTGGGGAGCATCGACGTACAAAAAGGGGCGGTCACTGTATTTAG
>CABPRJ010000568.1:0-33108 GCA_902439185.1 Cinara cedri
GTTATAACGTCCAGAATATTTGAGGTTACATTCAGAGGACCAACCAACTCCATTTCGTCATTGTTGATGGTTTTCTGCTTAGTCATTTATTCATGTTCTGTAACAAAGCTATTATATTGTGGACTGTGGTAGTACTTTGTGGTTCGTGCATTTCTTTGTAATAGTTTTTGGCGTTCCCACGTAAGTGCGTTATGTGATGTAATTTTATTTTAATTTTTAGCATCATTTTAATATTTAATATTAGTTTAGTTTCAAATTGTGTATACCTCTGTGTATGATTGTGAATTAAATTTTTTTTATATGTTTATAGGCAGAATTACTATATTACTATAGTGGCACAGGGCGATAAGCCAAAACATATATATTATAATGGCAAACGACGAGACCATCAGAATGTATGTGATTTTTAAATGAATTACATTTTTGTGAATACATAATAATATAATATAATTGTACACAGACTTGTTTGTTCCGGACTAAAGGGGCAAATAACATCCTTTGTAAAATATTTAAATGATCTGTTCGTCAAAAGAGGTTCCTTCAACTATGTGTTTTGTATTGGGGATTTTTTCGGAGATGAAGAAAGTTATGAAAATGAGTGGAAACAATTTTTGAAATCCGGAACAACTGGTAAGGAATATATACATACTTGCGTCGTATGCTATTTACGTAAATGTTAATCGTGTTTTATGTTATCTATGTCTGGTGGTAAAAGTGGGTCAGAAGTTGATTGATGTTGATGGCATGTTTTTATGTCTTAGATATACATGTATAACTATAGATATCATTAATACAGTGGAATCGAACTAGGTTAGTTCCCATTATAAATGGTAAAGTAGAAGTGGGATTAAAAATTCACTCAGACGTTAGTGGAGAGCCCGTAACAATCTAAGCGATTATATACATTATACCATAAATCATCAGCAAATTACTTGCGCTTCATTGACCCGGAAACAGGGCTTATACTCAAAGTATACTATTAGATTTTCATGGAGGCATATCAAAGTAAAATACTTCATTAAAACACATGGTGTTACCTACCCTAACCGGCAGTCACTAGAAGAATGGTTATCTTTACTTAATGCTTCCAAGGATTTTTTTGATCTTTTTTTTTTAATGTAAAAACACATTTTTATAGATATATTGTAGATAAAATGCGACATGAGTTCTGGAACATAACGTTTTTTTAACTTTTAAAATGTATTAACATAAATAACATGTTTTTACAAATTTGTTAAATTATATTACAGTATATCAGTGGTGTAACTAGGACCTCTTTCGGGAGGTGATATGAATGTTAAAAATATCAATAAAAAATCATAACTAATATATATTATTAATATTACACAATTTTATTAAAATTTAACATTAATAATAGACTAATATTGATGAATAATGTGTCAGATTTTGCACATGAAATTTTGAATTTTATATTGTATGGAATAAGTTTTTTAAAAAAAGTTAGGGTTCTATACCTCTTTGAGGGATATAATCATCCGTCCCACATTGGGTGTAATATTCCCACTTTCAAGCTATTTATCCCGTTGTCCCCAAAGAAAGCAAAAATGTTCTTATTTTCAGGATCTAAAATACATCTGATTTTAGCAGACACACTTTGTTCAATTGTAACTTTTGACAGGTTTCCATAGCAAAAAAAAACCTGTGGGGATTGTAACACCCGAAATTATCCCTCCTTTTATGTACCGCTTACCTTACACATTTATGTTATTTATGTGATGTTTAGAATAAAAATATACAAAATAAATATAAGTAAAAGTCCAAAATATTTTACTAATAGTTACATGAACACACTGTCAGAACAATAATAACTATAATAAGCTGTAGTCATAAATTCAAGGTTATCTACATAGTATATTTGTAGACACAAGGTATATTTACGATTAAAGATAGTACATCTTGGTTAATATTTATAGTTTATTTAAAGTTTATGGTATATTTGTATAATATTGATAACAAGGAAGTTGTTATTAATTTATATTGAGATAACTGATCCCCAGAGGTTTTGTGGCCGTCCGCGTCTTAGCGCTGGGCGCTACTTGCGGGCGGTCGTGGTGCTGGAGCGACGAGGACGAGCCGCCGCCAGTACAGGGTCTTTGAAGGAAACACCAGCCCCGGGTATTTGAGGCCCGTATCTTTCTCGCGACCGGGATGGGTTCCCGTTCGCCCACTAGGTGCAGTGGATTAGCATTACTATCTTGCGCCTGTCCCACAGCCACCACGTTTCAGCCGAGTTAAACTCCTCAACCTTGGGGGCACTTAGTCTGGAGCAGCCAGGCCAGTCCGACGTGAAGTGGGGCATCTAATCTAGCTCTTCTTAATCAACTTATTATCACATTAAACTTATGATTAGTAAATCTTTTGATTTCCATATAATTAACCTTTACAAAACACTCAGTATAAAAAATATGAATAGTTTATATTTATTGAATATACATACTAAACTAAAATTATGATTTAGACCTAAAAAATTATTCACCATCTCATACTTACTATACTCGCCATAAACAAAGATTTGGTCTGAATATGTAAGTAACCTATGAAGAATTTGGTAGAAAAACAGTTGTTAATGTCAGTATTTCTTTATGTCCAAAACTTAATATTAATTTATCATTGTTTTACAGCAAGTATCATTTAAAAAAATATTTAAATGTGCTAAATTTAGATCTAATTAGTCTGAACATATTCTTCTGGTGTTTATTTAATATGTATTTTATTTAAATAATTTTTTCTCTCCTTTTTTATTATTGTATCATTTACTGATTTTCTTTGATTTAAATTTTAAATGTTGTAACTGAACAGTTGCATCCACCACTAGCTACGCTTTTGTAGCAACATTAAAAAATTTAAACTTATGTTATGTATGAGTTTCAAAAGTTGTTTTTTTTTTTTTACATTAAATATTATTATTATTATTTATGGTTAAATTTTGAATTTGTTTCTAATAACCATAGTTAGATCAAATTAAAAATTAATTGTGATAAAAAGCTCTTATGGTAATAAGATGAATATAGATGACTCCACCCAAATAATAAAAATAAAATTAACAAAGTCTTTGAAATATACTCGGGAATGTATGAAATTTAGAATCTATTTTATTCACTTTATTTTCTATTATAACTATTTAAGTATATTTTTTTTTCAGTTCCAGTACCTATTTATACATTAGGACCCAACAAAAAAGAACACGAAAAGTATTTTGAGAACTTGGTTGACCAGATGTTGGCCCCCAACATTTATTATCTCGGTAGTATTTAGTATTTTTAACTAATTTGTTTATTTATTATTAATTTTGATATTTTAATTTGAGTATATTTTATGCTTATTAGGTAAACATGGCATGTTTACTACTTCAGAAGGTTTTAACATTGGCTATATTAGTGGTATTCAAGGTCCCTATCAAGGTGT
The DNA here is from genome assembly GCA_902439185.1 of Cinara cedri. NCBI lineage: Eukaryota > Metazoa > Arthropoda > Insecta > Hemiptera > Aphididae > Cinara > Cinara cedri. Next base: position 3,427 of record CABPRJ010000568.1, read on the forward strand.
TGAATGTGATATGCATACATTCAACTATGAATCTTTAGAAGAGTTCAGAGAATCTTTTGTACGGTCTAGAAAGAAATTGGATGTCCTTTTGACATCACCATGGCCAAAAGATATTGAAAAAAACGACCTCTTTAGTGTATAAAAAGTTGTTTTTAAATTTGAATGATGTTTTTATAAAAAAAAAATCTATTTATATTTATAGGCAAAACCCAGTAAAGAATGTTCAGATACAAAATGTGTATCAAACTTATTATCATGGATGGCTATAAATTTAACACCATCTTATCATTTTTCTGGAATGCAAGGCATTTATTATGAGCGGAGTCTATTTAGGTATGTTATTATTTATTCTTCAAATGAGTTGTTAATAATTATTGATTTTCATTACAGGAATCCGAATCGCCAAGTAACAAGATTTATTGCTTTGGGTGATTATTATGGACCTAATAAACCAGATAAATTAACGAGAACAAAACAAAAATGGATTTATGGCTTTATTTTAAGAAAAAGTGATGATTTGTCTCGTAGTGATATTCCTCAAGTTACCCGACCACCATATTCTCCTGAATTTGACTATTGTGTACAACCCATATCAAGACAATTTTTTTATGATATATCAGCCGGCAACAGTAGAAATATAAACTCTCATAAACGTCTAAAATCAAATGAAGAATTACAACAAAGTAAGTCAAATTTATTTTATTTATCGAATTTCGTTTACATTCAATAAATGTAACTTATTTAAAATAAATTGTAATGTACTAAAATTATTTATTTTTATAACAGCCAATAAAATAAATCTTGATGATTGTTGGTTCTGCTTGGGCAGTAATAAGGTGGTTAAACATATGATTGTATCAGTTGGTGATCAGGTGTGGAATTGTTTTGATGTTTTTATAAATTAAAAATATTAACTAATTAAATTTTCTTCAGGCATATTTAGCTGGTACTGTAGGTCCATTGATCAAAGAAAATTTATTAATTGCAACAGTTGGCCATTATCAATCACTCGTTCATCTTCCAAAAAAAGCAGACTTTGAAGTTCATGCGTAATTAAAACATTTTTATATTTTAAAATGTTAGTTATTAGGGAATTAAATAAAATTAATTTGTGTATTGTTAACAGATTAAAATATTCTTTGAATAAGTATTTTCAAAGTACTGGTCGTGGACCTATATATTATGAACGCAACATAATGTCTGTGCATTTCAACCTCCAAGTAATCCCAGTTCCTAACAGTATGGTTGATCGCATCGAACAAGCATTCTTAGTAATATACAACTACAAATTACATGATATGTTAATAAAATTATTTTGTATTATTTAGGCTAAATTCAAAGAGTGTGGTCTTAAATTTGTGCTGGTTCCTAAAAATGCCTTGTTACATCAAATAATAAGGAGTAAAGGATACTTTTATTTAGAATTGCCAAATAAAAAATGTTATTTGTATAACATTGAAGCAGACGATAAAACTCGATTTCCCCTTCAACTTGCAAGGTATTGTTGTAAAATATTATTAATTTTATGATATTGTTTAATTGAAATATTAAAACATAGGGAGGTATTGGCATCAAAATCATTGTTGGATGTTGAAGATCGTATAGACTGGAGAAAATGTAAGCAGACACCTGAAGAGGAAATAAATGACATTAATACATTTCGGAGTGCTTTTAAGACTTTCAACCGATTGAAAGAAAAAGATATTGCACATTAAAAAAAAAAATATATATACATATTCCTTTGAAGATACAAACTAAGAAATAAAATAGTATTTCAATCTAATTTAATGGTTATTTCCACTTTGTAAACATGTATTTTATTATTACTTTCTAAAACTGTTTTAATATTCAAAACATACAAATAATATGCATGTAAAAACAAGTATCATAAAGTAAGATAATAATTTGTAATTTTTATTAAACATGTCATTTAAAGACGAGTTTAAAGTTATAGTGTATTCATACTTATTTATTATCTATTTACTATGCATGCAAATAATATGTATGTAAAAACAAGTATCATTAAGTAAGACAACAATTCTTAGGAAATTTAAATTAACTTAAGCTTTATAATTTATAATTTTTTATAAAAATGTCATTTAAAGACGAGTTTAAAGATAAAGTGTGTTCATACTTATTTATTATCTCTTTACTATGCATGTTGTCCACCAGTAAATTAGTCTTTTTTTTATATAATCTACCTGTATGTAATACCCATTAATTTCTAGTAATCTCCAAAACCTGTTTATAATATAATTATTACAATTAATAAAAGTGAAACCAGCAATAAAATGTATAAAAAATATAATATACCTTAATATTGAATGAAATATCAAATTGAGAGGCAATTCGAAAACATTTATAAATTCCAAGCATAGCAAGGAAGCTATTGGTTTTACAATGCTGTTTATTTCTTCTTTGTTCTAGTCTGTGGACACTGTTTTTCTTAGTAAACTTGCTCCGATTTTTATGAGTAGCAACTTTTATAAAAGCTCAAGTTGTCTAGATTATACTTTAAAGAGGTAATTTTTTTAATTTTCAACACTATATTTTCAATAAAAGCACTTAAGTTGCAAACAAATGTAGTAAAACATACAATTTTATAGTTTCATTATCTTATAAAAACACGGACGATAATTTCTCCCAGAAAAAATGATTTAATCGAAAATTCACACAATACTTTTTATGTTTTCTTTTTGGTTTAATTTCTTGCGGTATCATCGCCAAAACTTTTGAGTCACTTCCGAGCTTTTAAGTAATTTTAATTTTTTGGTGTTACACGTATACACGTAGAGACTTGAAACTCGGTAATAATACTTATATTGGACTTACCTAGACGTGGTAAAATTTCCAAAATTATCGGACGACTTTTTTATTAAACGTTTTGTAATCAAATTTAAACGAAAATCGCAAAAATGTACAACACTTCAAATTATGTATTACCGAACTGAGCTCGGAATCGTCTTTCATCAAGCAATGGTTTATCGTTGCTTACAGATAAAAATGAAACAACTTTATGTACACCTTATGTATACCTAGCTTCCCAACTTGTCACCTACAACAGTGGTCTCTCCCAACCCCAGTATTAGCTCTTTTTTGCATTGCATAGCCAAAAAGAATAATACCTATGTATATAACCAGTGTTGGAAAATATCTAGATAAAAATGATTTATCTTTTATCTTATCTAGATAATTTTCAGTTCAATTTTATTCATCTTTCATCTAGATAAAATTATATTTATCTATCATTACTTATCTAGATAATTTATTTTAACAGACTAAAAAAAAATTGAAAATTAAAAATAGTTATATTGGTAGTTATTGTATTTACATTTTTCTGTGTACTGTATATTTATTACATAGAAAACAGACATTTGATAAAATTTATTATTAAACCATGTATTTCAATATTGAATGTTTGTCTGTAGTTTTTAGTTTGTCTGTAGAAATTAGTCTGTAGTTTTACATTTAAACAATGATTACACCCAAAAGCATAAAATAATGTTATGTTTGGTTGTAATAGCAACTAACAATAGGCAATAGCAAAACATTTACCTTTGCTATCATTGTTACCTTGCTACTATTAGCAAAAATAAATATTAAGTTATCTGATATTTATCTAGATTAAAATTAAAATTTATTAATAATATGTTTATCTAGATACAATTTAGTTCAGTCATCTTAATCTAGATAAATTATTAGTTATCTACTCCAAACACTGTTCATTACATTATTAATAACAGTAGTTCATAAAATGTAAAATTACAACAAAAGTAAACTTAACAATTAGTATTCTAATAACTAATACAAATTATTTAAAATATGTACACCTAATATAATAAGTGGTTATATATAGTTTACAACATTAAGTATGTAGTTATATATTACAATATAATTAAATAATAAAATGTTTTGTATAATAAAACAAATCAATTAACTATTGAATACTGTCTAAACATTTTTTCTTTTGTAGTTATATTGTCACAACAAACAATAACTTAATCTGTAAGTGTTAGAATAATAAGTTCAATGAAATCCTGTAAACTGTAATGTTTAGATTTCATTAGTAAATGTTTTGGTACATTTTCCAAAGGTACCTACTGATATTTAAAAATTGCTTTTATTAATTTGATTAAAATATGAAACCACAGTTTCAATTAAAAATTGTTGTTTTAAAATAATCTGTCTGTTATTTGTTTTTTTTTTTATTGCAGTTTGTACATACAATTTGTTAAGGTTCCAATAATTGATTCACAACATCTTCTAAAAAACCTATGGTGTGTTGGTTCTTATTTAATAAATTGCCTACCTCTTGGACTGGTTTTAAAGTTATTCCAATATCCAGCTCTTCCATTGTAAAATCATGGAAACAATATATTTAAAAACAAACAAGACTAGTGGCTTGAACCCAACTCAAATTAACCAAAAAATCGCAATGCCATTAGGAGAGGAAGAGGTACCATAGAATGTCTTGCAAACTTCGCAGGTAAAATGTATCAATCCTTTAACGATTGTTTGTGTCTACCTACATCAACATCCTCCATGAAGCTTTCGGTTCTATTCATACCTCAACTCTGCTTTCTCATCTTCATCTATTCAAACTATTCACAATTTGTTGAAATTTAATTTCTCGGATTTTTTCTCACAGAAGTATAGTTTTCATCTTCTTATGGCTTTAAAAACTCACTATCAACTATTACTGAGCTCCCTCAAAGTAATTATGTAAATCCCATTTTATTCAATATACATATAGCATCCTCATAGTGAAATCACTAATTTCATGGACTGGATATCCAGATAGTTAAATTCATCCAGATTGTGAATTTTGACGAAAATACATTATATGGACATCCATTTCATTAAATAGATAATACCTATACCTATTGTGTACTTTGTGTAATTATCATAAAACAAAATTATTATGTTATTTAGCAATTAATAATTATATTGTATCATAGTAAACTATATTTTTCTATATTGTTTTATGAACAAAAATATAACAATATAGTCAATAGATGGTAGGTATTATGTTACATTATATTTTTATTTTATTTTTTATTAATTATACTTATATTTTTTTATTAACAAAATAATTAATTGATTGATTTAAATAATAATTAATAAACTGTATCTACATATTTGTCTTCCTTATTATTTATTTTTACATGACAATTAATTATGACATCAACTGATACATAACATATTATTTTTAAAACAAGCACACCTACTACGAAATATGATATAATATAATTATTTATTGCTAAATAAAATAAACAATTTTGTTTTATCATAATCACACAAAGTACACAATAGATATATATATATATATATGAATTTTATAATCAGTTAGAAATTAAAGGTCAAGAATACCTAGAATATGCCTATGATTTAGTTATATTCTCCCAAAATTACATTTAGACCTTACTATAGCCTCCCTAAACAATGTCTTATCCTCTCCATTAAACAATTCCAAAATATGCCTAAATATGGTTAAACATAAATTAGTGTAGTATAATTGTTTAACTTCCTTATAAAAAATTTAAATGTGTTACATAAACCAATTAGATGTAATATATACTATAATACATTTTAAATTATATTTGAAAATCAGAAAAATTAATTTTTACATAGTAATAATTGTAGGTAATTTATCAATGTGATAATACTTATGTATTAGACAATGATTTATTCATGAAAATTAACAGATAATAACAGATTACAAATATAAAGAAAATACATATAGATTTTAAATTTAGTTAATATGAGAAACTATATAAACATTTGTACTATTAAATAAAAATAATTGTTCAATAACTTAGACCAAATAAGGTGAAAAATCCAGTTTTTCAATCACATTCTGAATTTATGCACTTATCACCTAGTTTAAGCTTCTTTTTCATTAAGCTGCTTAAATAGCACACACAATAACTTAGCATGGTTGAAACTTCAATTTCTGCTGTACCAACATTCCTATACAATCTTATTATAATATTAAATCTTTAATGATCATATTATTATAATTTGGCCTCCTCAAGTTATATATTATGCATTTATTTTGTATAGAATATTTAAATTTTGTTCATACTTTGCAGTATTGTGTTTAGTATTATCCTCACAAAAAGGTTATTCACAAAATGATAACAGTATTAACATTATTCCTCCAATGAATGACAATCTGACCATTTATCACATACTATAACATTGTTTTTATTTCTTATTCTGCATCTGCTAACATTTCTTGTTGTATTTGTTCTAGTAATTTGTCGATTTTATCCACTAGTAGGGTTTTAAACATTTTTTATTGGCATTGGCATGCATGTCTAATGATATTTTACTTTTCACCAATATCTCACTGGGCAGCTGTAATTTGTCTATGATCTTAATCTGTAGGTCCAATTTCCAACCTTAATGGAACATCCTGAAAAGTTAATTTCATATAAATTTAACAGATACAATAAAAAAAAGATCAAATATTTGGTTAAATAATTTAAAAAAAATATAATATAAATTAATCAACAAGATACTCTACAGAATGTCCTACAGTGTTATCTGAATGCTAATAACTCTTGTCAATATTTATTTTTATTTTTTCAATAGTTATTTGTAAGAGGAACACAAATGTAAAGAAAATTTTAATTTTTAATTTTATCACTTAAAAGCACAGAATAACATTATATCTCACTTTTACAAATTTTCAAAGTAGTAATTTTGTAAAATATATTATTTCAAAGTATCATTCATTCATATACCATCAATAGGTTCTTATTAATGGTCATTTTATTTTTTTAATTTCAACATTTTTTATCTTGTATTGAGACTAAAATTTGCTGTCACATAATAAGGTAGTTTTCACACCTTACTCTAGATATAAAACTGGCTATTACTAAAAAAACTATTAATCAGATATGAATGTATTATGCATTAAATTTTTTAGAATAATATTCTATAACATAAAAATAGTTATTTTTTTCAGTGATTAAAGGCTAAAAATAAAAGACAAAACCCAATTGAAAAAAATGTTTAAAAAATGAATATTGACAGAATTATTAGCAATCAGATAAAACTGTAAAATTTGTTCTTGTCTATCCAAATATTTATAGGTGACCCAGTCTGTTTCTACCCAATATGATGGCAAATTTTTGGATTGTTCTATGAAATTAAATAAGTGGTGAACTGCAGTACCACATCCACTAAAACCGTATTTAATTTAATATCTGACAATCAACAAAATAATTTTACTAATTATTAGTAGTGTACATTTGTGAATTATAGTAACTAATGTAAATTTTTATTTAACATAAATATATTTATCCAAAGATGTATCATATACCTGAATATATTTTCACATTGGTTATATACACCTAATATACAGAATATTCTGTATAGGTAATGAAAATAAAATTGAACAACCATAACATTTATTCCATTGAATATGTTTTGAAGGAAAATCTTTGTAAGATTGAATCTATTTAGCAAATGCTAGATCAGTGATCACTGTTTCCCTAGTTGACCTTGTGGCATTTGGTTTAGCCAAGTCAATTTCAACAAATTTGATTACCAAGCTACCTATTTAAAGAAATATTTGATGGATCTAAAAACTATTTTTATATATATTTTACCTCAGATGAAAAATTACCTGTATACCTTTTCTCTTTTCAATGCACCTCTAGAGACAAATACTGGAAAATAACAATATGCCACATTAAGCAAATCACTTTATATGTGTGCATCAAACCATTTCTTTAATAATGACCGTATATTACTAGATATTTTATATTATAAGTCTGTAACAACTACTTGCATATTAAGGTTACAAGTAGTATTGAGAATACCAACTTTCAAGATTTTCAGCAACTTTTGGTACTTCTAATCTTAATTAGGAGATTTTTTTGAGGTAAGAATTTTTGATAGTTTTCCAAGTTTTAATTGATACATTTTCTTTTTTCTTAGGTTTTTTCATCTAAAAGAATACATTTACAATTAAATATAAATAGTTTTGTAAAACAGATCGTTATGAAGATCCAATTTTATGAAAATAAATAAATTATAGTCAATATGAATTTTACAAAAGTACTAACTGGTGTATTTGATGATTTGTTTGTAACTGAAGGTTGATTTAAATTGGTTTAGTTGGTTCTAAAAGTTTTATTAGTAACTAATAAAGAAAAAAGTGTTTTTCTTATTTATAGAAAATAAATGCATAAATCTAAAACACAACTATTGCAATTAAAATGTTCAATTCCTTGTTCACAGTCCAAATGCATTCCTCCGCTTATCTGTGTCATCTATGAAAGAATACCCTGCTTTTAATAAAAATGCACACATAATCAACATGGTAACAAAATAATCTGAAGTATAGGTATGTAAAACTATATGGTTTAATTTTTAACATACCTATCAATATCTTCTAGTATGATCTTGAGTCCTAGAACAATAAATACAAATTCAAAACAAAACATATATTAAATACCATATAGGTATTATGATTTAAAATAACATTTTATATTTAAATCTAACCCAAAATGATGTACAGTATTCAGTCTAATGATAGTGAAATTGTCAAACAAGTGAATAAAAACCATTTCTATTAACTGGGCTTAGTGGTTACCCCACTCAGTGCTGGGTGGGGAGGTCAAGGAGTGACGAAACACCGATTTTTTTTTAAAAATATTTTAGCTTCTTAATCATATTGAATTCAAATATTACAATTTTAATAATTAAGAAACGCTACTTTTTCTCATCACATATTCTTCTATAATTTTTTAATTCCAGCACTACCCCCCCCCCCAATCACTAAGATATACGGTATCCTAAATATTCGATAGTTTATCCAAACTATCCGAGCATATAAACTATTCAAAAGTGTCCATTACTAGGCTAAACCACCTGCAGCCGAGTGTCGCGTGTGTAGCGACTAGTTTATTGTTAGGTACATCGTAGTAGTGTGTGTAGTCGCTCGGCCGAGCGAATAAATGCATGTGGACGCTGGCTCGTTCAATATTGATTGATGCTCGGCCAAGCAGCAAGACGAGTTCGGCCGTCCATTACTTGTGTAAATTGGCCATAAGTAGAATAAGGTCTATCTCTATGTAATCACCACAGGTTACTGACTAAAGATACCAACTTGAATATATATACAATATTTTAGTTCTTATAATTAATGTTATCAATAATCAATAAAAATATAATTAAAAATATTTTAAATAATGACTATTTGCATACTGTTAACAACCTATGGGGGGAATTGTTCCCTTGATTATATTACAATTGATATTACAATTAATGAAAATCTTCTTAATTTAGCAAAATTACCTTAACTCAGTAGTTGGTACTATAATACCAATATTATGTTATTTATACCAGTGTTTGTCTTCTAAAAATGTCAAAATTATTAGTGATAACAAAATAATTTTATAAAATTACAAAATTAACATTTTAAAATATAAATTATGATATCTAGAATGAGTTTATCTTTTTACTCCTGTATTCTACCCATTAGCCATTAGGACAGATAGAACTTAGAACTTTGCAGAACTGAGAAAACTATTATAACTCTGATGATGTAAACATGTAAACTGTGGATGTAAGCATGTAAAATGTAAACATTCCAAGCTTTACTTCTATTCCTATATTACAGTCAAGGAGCAAATCTCCTCCAGTCCAATGTATTTAATGCATTCTAGTTTTAGTTATAAAATTGATGTAATATCCAAGTTGCCTGTTAATTATATAATAAAGTAGAACCTGGATAAGTCGAAATTCAATTTTTTTGACTTATCAAGGATTTCAAGTTAAGGTTTTAAGAAAAAAATATTGACTTAAAGTTTTTAAAATGTATGAATTATAATTAATTATTATGTAGTATAGTTAATGTACATACAGTTACAGTATGTTGTTATTATTATTTTAAAATTATATTACTAAAAACGTATAATAAAAAAAGTTCTTAAATAATTAATATAAACATAAAACATATAATAAAAAAAAGTGACTAAATAATAAATATAAATGAAAAAATGATTACCAAAAAATATAGTAAAAGATGTGCATCATGTGTTAAAAATTTACAATGAATTTATAATTCACGTCTTAAAATATGTATCAGCTTTAAGCGAAGCATTTAGTTTTGGTTACAAAATTGATGTAATATGAAAGTTGTCTGTAAATTATATAATAAAGTAGAACCTCGATAAGTCGAAATTCAATTTTTTTGACTTATCAAGGATTTCAAGTTAAGGTTTTAAGAAAAAAATATTGACTTAAAGTTTTTAAAATGTATGAATTATAATTAATTATTATGTAGTATAGTTAATGTACATACAGTTACAGTATGTTGTTATTTTAAAATTGTATTCATCAAGTTGTTTTTAACAAGTTAATACAATTTTAATTTAATTTNGAATTTATAATTCACGTCTTAAAATATGTATCAGCTTTAAGCGAAGCATTTAGTTTTGGTTACAAAATTGATGTAATATGAAAGTTGTCTGTAAATTATATAATAAAGTAGAACCTCGATAAGTCGAAATTCAATTTTTTTGACTTATCAAGGATTTCAAGTTAAGGTTTTAAGAAAAAAATATTGACTTAGAGTTTTTAAAATGTATGTATGTATTATAATTAATTATTATGTAGTATAGTTAATGTACATACAAATACAGTATGTTATTATTATTATTTTAAAATTGTATTACTAAAAACGTATAATAAAAAAAGTTCTTAAATAATTAATATAAATGAAAAAATGATGATTAAAAAAATATAGTAAAAGATTTGATCAGTGTTAAAAATTTAAAATGGAGAGCATATGCTATTGTCCAAACAAAACATCGCATCATCAATAGTATTTTCTGCTATATTTAGAGTAGATAGACGCATTTCTGTGAGAAGGCAATGGTGGTGAAGAGACTTACATTAGCATTTGGCATAGTCATTGGCCCAGAAGATACAATAGATATAATCAATATAATATTATTTAACATTTTTTAGATTCTGAATGTAGCCAAGAATGTATTGGTTTTACAAAGATATTTATGTTTGTATTTTTGTTTTCTATACAAACATATACTGTATCAAAAATGTCTACTAGAAATCATATTCTGACATTGTACATGTGGCACCATTTCTAAAAAATAAATTGTCCAGATGATACTTTAGGAGGTTATTTTTTGATTTTCCAAGCGGTTTTCATAATATCTGAGAAAATCTGAAAGAAAATGTAAGAAAAACTGGAAATTAAAAAAATAATGATTTTAATTATTTTCAATGTTTTTGCAATTCAGTAAAAAATATTTGTAGAGAAATGAAATTTGGGCAGAAAACTTATATTTGCTTATTTTTACATGGTAAAACTGTAAAAACATTTAAACCATTTATTTAAGCTATTTAGACACTTTAATTTTAAAAAAAAAATTTGAACTATTAAATAATACAATTTACTTTTCAAATCTCCATGGGACACCAGTAGATAATAATTCCCTCCCCCCGCTTCCTCAGTTTAAATAATAAACTGTTATAGTTCATAAATGGTATTTCTGATAATAGTATTATCCAGATCAAATTTTAGAAATTTTTTAATCATTGTTGAAAAGACCGGAGGGAAGGTTACTATTTTAAAATTATAAAGTTAGTATAAATATGTACAAAATAAATACTTAAGACCACCACTCCTACATCAGAGGCAATAGAAACCTAGTCAGATTTAAATTTATAAACCTTACTAAATATTAACACGTTAAACGCCGGTGTCAACCTGTAGTTGACATGCCGTACCCTGTCTCTTATTATGGTGAAGGCCGCTATAACATTTTAAACTTTTGTCCGCCATTGTTTATTATGTAAAATAGTTGGTTTTAAATTTTCGTGATTTTTATATTTTATTTACAATTTTTACTGTTATATGAAATAGAAAGAAACAAAAGGTAAGTTATATTTTTATTTGACATAGATTTATACATTAATTTCACATTTGAATAGTTATTTTATAATATATCTACTAATACAATGATATTCCCCATACAGTAGATGTATAAAATAATAATGTATTATAGAAATTTATAATTTTAATAAAGTGTATAATTTCAAAGTAAAAATATGTTTTGATTTTTTTGTTTTAAATATTTTGAAATTTTTATTATAATTTATGATTATATATTATGTATTATTAGTGGTTATTTTAATATGAAAATTAATTATAAATTGCATACTTTTATAAATTGCTGGAAATGGGCGCCCATGGCTGCCGTAATTGAAACTCGCGAATTATACCAATTATACATACGGCTACAGGGGCTACAGGGGCGTTTAACATGTTAATAATAATTAGGACTGTGAACATATGCAGTAAAAAATCTTAAAAATGCAATAAAATAAGCATTTTAAGTCTCAACAAATGAACTAAAAATGGTTTTTAATTTTCACATTACTGATATTACCGATAGTGATATTGCAAGCCTAAGAATAACTAATCTAAACCATATTGCCTTATTTTATTGAATTCTTATCTTTACCTACCCGTATACTGCTTATGTAAAATATTATTTTATAAAATATAAATTTGACATACATACAGCTTTTGTAAAACATAAAATGTGTGTACAGATGTTAATTGAAGGAATCTAATTAAAAATACTGGCAACGAACTAAAAAAGAAAATATGACTTAAAAAGTATAACAAGTTAACTTAAAAATTAAAAACTTCAAAAAATGTAAAAAAATTATGATTCCTCAATTAAATTTATGGAGATGCAATCAGTCTACAACCCTTTGGAGGGTTCATTCACTTTCTGATCCGTACAGTTCTGTATCGGGAGTATTTTCGTGTTTCTCCATGTGTTTCTTTAATGCAACTTTACGTGAAAAAACATTATTACAAATCTGGCAAATGTAACTATTATCTAGACTTTCATTACTAAAAAACATACAAAATAAAATAAGTGCCCATTTCAATCAATTATCTAACAGAAAAATACTAGAACTTACAGTATAACGGGTTCATAAACAGTAGTTTTGTTTTTGAACTCCACCTTGCACTTTTGTAAATGACTTTGAACTGCACCCTCGTGCAGTACACATTTCATACACATTCTACAAACCCATACTGTTTTATAACCAATAGTTGAATTATCAGGTTGGTCGTATCTGATCATCAATCGCGGACAAAAAGGTTTTTGGTCTGGTTTTGTTTCAACATTTTTTTTTGCCTTCTTTCTTTTCCGTTTTCCAGTTTTCAGAAACGGGTTCTTATTGGCCATAATTAATAATAAGATACAGAACTACAACAGAAAAATGACTTTGTAAATATATAGATTTAATGAAAGATGTTATTGTAGGTTATTGATTAGTTAAAAATATGAAATATTGTTTGATCTTTAAATTAAAAAAAATCAAAGTATAACAGTAAATATACAATTTTTTTTAAGTTCAAATAAATACAAAAATACAAAAAACAGATAATATATTATAAAGTAGTAAGTTGGACATGGCACATTGACTTAAACATAACACAAAATGAGATGTTAACAGAATAATGGTTAGGTTAGGTAATAGCCATATATTCTTGATAATGTATATTTTAATTTTATCAGCATGACCAATACTAAAAAACTAATAAATAAATCACATCCCATCAGAATGACATACTGTACAGAATAAAAGTAATTTAAATCTAACAGATGTCAGATTCGTTGAGAATTGCCGGTCACAAATCGATAATAAACCATTTTTGTAAGGTTATTATTTATGGTAACCGGTGAGGTGGTGACAACGGTGAAGATATTCGTTTAAAACTAATTCGTTTAACTTACATCCTTTATAGATGACTTGCTCCCTGTTATTGTTGCAAGATAATAATAAGAAGAGACTAATTTTGTACGATAGCAAAAACTTAAACAGTTACGATAAAAATGATAACATTCGATCAAAAGTCACCACTCACCGATCGCCACGACCGCTGATCCGAAATGGTCAAAATTGTATGACACATTTGTAACCAATGTGACCGGTGAAACTAAACAAATTTCATCATTTTGTAACCGATTTCAATTTTAAAATAATCTCAACGAATTTGTAGTATAAAACAGCCAAACATGAATTTATCAGGAATTATATCTTAGCAGAAAAATATTCACACTCAGACTGTATCCGCTTTCGGAGAACCGTGCCTAGATTTAGATTCCACGATGATTGACCATCATCACTCACCAATACATACTGTAATTCACCAAAGCATTAGGTATATCGCAGAGGGTCTCTAGTCGGGTTAGCAACGAAATTGATGGCAACCCTTCTTATTGGTTGCCTTCTCGAATCGGTTGCGACGTGTTCATGTACCATTAACCACAGTTGACGCATGTTATTATCTCACAACAAAAATAGTATTTTCTGCAGAGTTTGGTAACTATTTGGTACCTATCTTTGTATTTTTGGTATTTAAATACACAGAAATAAAAATTATCTATAATAATTCGTAACAATACAAACAATACTTAATAAGTACTAATTAAATCAGCCCTTTTGGCTCAACAATTAATAATGTAAAAATATCGTGTTATAACAATAACACACAACATTATTCATAAATCATAATACAAAATTACCTACTCACTGCGACTGCAGTACAATACGGAGCGCTAATTGGCCAGCCGCTTACCTAAACCTGAATAAAAAAGTACACAACAGACGAAATAGCTAATAATACACAAGAATAATAGGTATACTAACGATTTAGGTAACAATTTTAATCAATGTTTCTTTCAGACAATTTTATCCAGAGGGGGGATTTGGAAAAATCGAAAAGTCATATATGTGATTTGACAATATTACCTTTTTTTGAAATTATGGTTGTGAATAAAGAACTAAATATACAAAATCTCGCAAGTTTAACATACATGCAGGTCACAAAGTATTATTTCTAAAATTATACATCAATGTTATTTTTAAATATACACAATCAAGTTATATGAACTTTAAAAAAAATACCATCTACTAAAATATTGTCTTAAGGAACCGAATTCGGCAATTTTTCTTAGATGCGTACAAATCCATTGTTTTGTTCAAGAAATCTTCTGTTGGAACGTCAGACCTTTCCATACTTATTAATATACAATGCATTAAGGTTCCTGGTAGCATTTTTTTATTGTCTTTGTAAGAACTCTATCAATTATATCGAATAAGCTCTCGCAACGTGAATAACAAGAAGTATTTCACAAAGTTGTTGTAACTCAGTATATCCCACATCGGCTTTGATGATTTTGACCAATGGACTTTTATGTGCCTTGTATATACCACTATCAAGCATAGATTTGACAAAACAATTAATGACATCATATTTACCAGTACAGTTTCTGCATTAGGCATTGGAAAATAACCACACATTTTTTTCAATTCGGTGTCTTGTATATAGTATAGGTATCAATGAAAGATTGGAACCACTCAAAATGACTAGCAAATGTCATAATATAAATAGATGTGTCATTAAATATGTTTTCAATTTCTCTGATTAAACTTTCGACAATTAAACTTTTCAGACTTTTGACAAGCTAATAAAATATTTTTCTGATATTATTATTTTTGGTATTCATTAATTTATCGTCACCGTTGTCTAACAATATTATCTAAGCAATTAATGATTTCCATCGGGAAAATATAATTTTATAAATAGTTTACTGTGTTTTACTAATTTTCTTTTTAGATCACTAATTACGATTTATAATGAACCTTCTGTTAAATTTTCAAGCATTTCTGTTTGGTTAAATAATTATATTCACTTAGTACTTACCACATAAGAACTATAAAAACTTGCAAACATAAAATGTCACACATTTTGAGGCATACAGAGCTCAAAAATCGTTTTTCTAAATTATTATTAAAAACTGCTTGGAAAATCAACTTTTTTACCAATTATATTAAAAATGCAATAAAAAAGGTCTTTAATTATCAACAATATACGCTATATTATGGTAAAATAATTACATATGCATTATACATTTGTATAATATTGTACATTTGTACTTATTTTCCAGTTTTTTCCATTTAATGGAAGAGCTCTTGTAATAATAAAAAATGACCTTTCTATAGTAGGTATAGGTACCATCTGTCAGATTTTCTCTCAGAAATAGTGTTATTATTATAAATAGGAACAAAATTTCTGATAGAAAATTGTTTTAAGATAAAAAAAAAATTTAAAATTATAAAACCAATACATTTCACGCTCGGCTCAAAATCGAATAAAAATAATATATTTCTTATCAAATAAATCATAATAACTGTTATATTTTCAAATTTTCAACCATTGGCCTATCAGTAGATAGTCACGGGTATAATAGATATTATCCATAAATCGTAGACCTACTATACTTGTATAATACAATATTATATTATATAGATACTTATTTAACAAATTCAAAAATCAAAATTATTTACATTTTAAATAGAAAAATAATTTTACATTGCATGATATATTAGTCATATTTTAAGAATAAGAAGGCATTAGTTGAATTTTGAGATTTGGAAATTGACAGTTAAAGATCTTTTAAAGTTAGATCGGTAACTTTTTTTATTAAATTTTCTTTAGATTGAATTTATGTTAAAGATTTTAATTTGTTGTTAGTTGTTATGGACTTAGTTGTATTTTTCTCTTTTATATGAACTAGAAATGTTTAAAGTATAAAATACAAATTGTGTGCTTCTTATAATTTTTGTTTGTATCAGCTTTTCTAATTGATAATTAAATTCTTGGCTTTGTACAGGATAAAGTCTGGTGGTGAAATTGGTTTTGATTCAGCATAATATTTTTTTTTTTGTTATTTGACAAGGCTTTAAATTAGCTTATTTAATTTGAAAGAAGTGAGTATTATGTGTGGATTTAAAAATTGTGATCTCTTATTGTGTTGTTGAATTGTAATAATAAATAAATAAGTAAATTGTGTATTATATTTTACTTATTAGTATAAGGTCTATGCTATAAACCATGATTTAACTTTATGTCACTAATATTTCTTTCTGTTATTAATATTTGACTGATCACAATTTTCAAAGTGGTTTTATAAAAAAAAAACACTGTAAGCAAATTGTTTTTTTTTTTATAATTAAAAGAATTTAAATTAAACAAATAATTCCAACATACCCTAGAATAGAACCTAAAGAACTATAATTGAAATCTATTCAGTTCTGTCTGTCTTTTCCATTTAAAATGTCATGTTCCTTTTGCAAAAATGTTCATACCCCTTTCCTTTAAATCAGTATTAAGCAGTGGAAGTCTAATTAAAGGAGAGCATTCAAATGTTAAACAATTAAAATATTTTTAAATATTGGAGAATACTTAGACAACCGACTCTTTAATTACAAGTCAGTGCATACTACACACATACTTGTAGGTATCAGATAGGTACATTTTTATATTGTATAGATCAGGGGTAAGCAATAGGTAGCCTGCGGAGGACATAAATAAACCACTAATATTTTTTACTTTAATGCTGGTTTTTTGGTTTCATTATTTGTCTTTGTGTAAATATAAACATACATGTCATTTATATTTGTGTATTTGGTATATTTGGTGTATTATTATAAAATTGTATATTTATTTTATATTATAAAATATTTAAATAATATTATAATAATTGTGTGTTTAATACAATTTTTCTGGAGGTATTAAATAAGAAAGAACACCAAATAGGTAGAGGTTGAACCTTTTTTTTTCTACTCAACTTTTACTTCAAATTATCCGGCTCCACTTAGAAACTAATTTCTCATCCCTGATCTAGATAAATAAAAAATATGTTACCTGAGACATTATTTAAGATAAATAATTAAATGATCTATGTAAATCGTTTAAATTGTTATTTACTAGAAAATTCAATTCTTTTTGTATATTTTAGATTTATCTAGATAATTATCTTAGTCACGACCAAATAAACAATTATTTTGGTAAGATGACCATATTCATTTTCACTGCATATTTACTCCAGGTGATGTCATTTTCTTTATTGAAATTGTTGAAATAATAATAACATTGATACTAAACTATCAACCTATGTAATAGTTTAGCTCAATAAAAAATAAATATACATCACTGCACAAATTTATATAATATAATCACACACATTTATGTCCATAAACACTAAATTTATCCAGTAAAATCCATTCATCTATTTGGACTCTTACTGTCTCCATCAATAAATAAAAAAGTTAAAGGTATGTCCTAAAAAAAAAAAATTATTTTTGTACATCAATACACCAGTATTCTTGTACACCTTTTTAATGTATTTCTAAAGATCTTTGATTGTTGTAATAAGTTTTTTGGCAGTTTGAAAAATAAAAGTATGTACTATAATGTAGGTAATTTATTATCTTAACATATAAATTAAATATACAATGTAACATATCATTTTTAAAACACACAATACACTAATATGAAATATAATGTAAGTATGAAACTGAACATGAAAAATGTTATATTAAAACTTAAGACATATTGAAATATATTTAATACAAAATTATTTTTTTTTTCGAATAATTAGCAGACTTGTCATATATATTATCATTAAGACATTAAATATTAATTATTAAATATAAATTAACTTTAACTAGGTAATAAAACCAGTTGTCTTATATGGTAAAAATGTGTATTGATATAACATTATAATATATATAATAATGTATATATCATTGAAAGTATAAATGTGGCCTCTCTATATAAATTGATACATTACAAACCTTTAAATCTAAATATATAATAGTTAAAAAAAATGGATATTTAATGAAATATTTATGGGAAATACGTCACAAATTACAGAAAATACTTATTAATATAATAAAATAAAATATAGAAATGCTACTTTTCACTAATAGCATTCATTTTTTAGGAAAATTGAGTATTATCAAGTGACAGCCATGTATTTCATATATATCATAGTTTGCTATTCAGACCAGTTATAATATATATATATATATATATATATATATATATATATCAGAGCACTGATTTAATATGGCTAGCTATTAATTATTATTGTTAAATTATTTTATTATCAAATAACCCATATACCAAACACTGATTCATTTGATGTTTGAAATTGTTAAAAACAGGAAAATTTAGGCTTATCATGCATAAAACAATTTTAAGACCTTTAGTTTGTTGATAATTAATAAAAATTTCTCAAAATTATAGTTTTAGCATTTTTTTTCGTAATAAGTGGATTTTCCAGAGATATTTTTCGAAAAACTAAAATTTAATAAAAGCTATATTACTAAATTTTATTGTTCTTTAAAAATATTTTTTTAATACAATTTAACTCTAAAGAAATACTTTTCTGAAAATACATTTTCACTCAAATAGAAAAGTATATAAAAAAACTAGAATACTATACTAGAATACTAATAACTATACTATACTATACTATATAATATGTAAATTATTTAAAATTCCTCATATTGCCTATTAATCCATCACCATGAATACAAATAGAAAGAAAAATCAAACATTTAAAAAATTATTATTTGTATTAATATTCTTAAACAAAAAAAAAGGAATTCTGATATATTTTGCAAGTGGTTACAGCCACTGTCGTAAATGGGAAGCTGGGAAGGTGGGATACAGATGGGAATTTAATGTATATTTGTGAGCAATGATAAACTATTGTTAATGAAAAAGGATTCTGAGCAGAGTTCAATTGAAAGTGTTGCTTTGTCAAAAATATGTCATATTATGGTAAAATGATTACAACTATGTGCGGTTCCATGACAGCAATATGATTGTTTAAAAAAGATTTACAAAAAATAAATAAAACCAGTTGCCAATGACAACCTCATTATTTTGAATATTAATGAGAATTTTTAAAAAATGATCTTTCTAAACTACCACCCCAAAAACATTTATTTTCAGAAAAAGTGCTATACTTGATAACCTAAGCTTTCCGGTAGTGTTCACACAAAAAAAAAAAACATTGTAAAACCAATATAATCCTCCTTCTGCTCAGAATCTAAAATATGAATAGGTATTAAATGATAAATATAATTGAAATATTAAAAATAGTAGCCTTGACAATTCTTCTCATTACATAGACATCTAATGCCAGTTTTTTTCCCAATTTTATTTTTATTGCTCCCAAAAAAATAATTCACAGTTAGCTGTTCACCAGTCAAAATATTTTTGCTTGCAAATAGAGCCAATTCTGGTAAAGTTTTATCCAAACAATTTATCCGTACTGTATAAACATTTAAATTAGAGTTGCATGAATGATTAATAAAACGTGTGAAGTTGGCATACTTTGACCCATCAATAATATATTCATAATTATGTTTATCATCAAAGTCTAAGTTCCACATGTATTCTGAAAGAGAAGCATTTTCTTTTAATCTAGTTTTAGATTCTTCTATTGTAATTATTTTCCCTGTGTATAATGCAATAAACCTTCCTTTTTCAATGTATTCGGAAGCCTTGACACCCCAACCACATTTTTCTGTCTTATAAATAGAAATACGTACAGTACTACCTAACTGTACAACTCTATTATAACAGTCAGTATTACATTTGCAATTCTTATTGCATTCAAAAATAGGATAACCAGGGTCCACAATAATACATTTATTTGAATCATAAAGTCTGGAATAACCAACTCGCTCATTACAACATTTTGTGCTATTTTTACAGTTATCTGTACACTCACAACCAATAACCAGATCATTTGATATGTTGACATTTTTTCCATAAATATATTTAGTGGCATATACAATGGTATCAGGAGGTCCTTCAAGATCCATATTATTTTCTACTTTGATATTATAACTATTTGATAATACATTTATAGTGATCTCCCACTGTTTAAGTTCATTTGATTGAATATACTGGAAACAATTCAATGAAATTACACCCAAGTATGAATCCAAGTTTCGTTTAAATGCCATTTGTCTCATTTCACAACCAATATTGATGTTATCGAATAAACCAGATAGATCTTCAATAGAAATTGTTGGCAAAGCTAGACCATCTTCAGTTCTAAATAAATTAAACATCTTTGAAACAAATCTTCTGGATAATATTATATGCATTCCATCTATTTTTCTTAATTGTTTTGAATCATTTGTTTTATCTTTTACATTATCACCCAAAAGATGTTGTGAATTACATATATCATTAAAACATTCCCATGTACAAAAACCTTTAGACCAATTTTTCCATTTTACTAAATAAAAACGTACACCAAAAATAATTACATGATCAACAATTTCATCAATTTCTTTTAGATCATAAGGATTATCTTTTTGATAATCAGTCATTTCAGTTTCAAGATTCAGTACTTTACCACTTAATATATATTTCAGTGCTCTTTTATCAGAAAGAATAAAATTATATAAAGCATGATCAATATCTTTTAACACGACAGACATTATTAAAATTGCAGTATCATGGAGAGGTTCAGAAATACCATTATCAATTTGTTCTATGGTCTCTTCTTCACTATCTATGTCATTAGATTCTTTGGTTCCACTGGTATGTATTGAATGAAGTGTAACAATTGAGGTTGATGCTTCAATATTTTTGTCAAGTTTGTATCGTTTTGCTGTACAGCTTGTCTGGCTATGGTCTTCTGGTTCTGCAACACATAAAATAAAAACTAATGTTACTATTTTCAAAAACGATACAAAATAATTTTTAGCTGCCATTATTATTATTATCATCATCATCATCATATTACTCCCATTAATTCTTAAAATATGACAAATGAAAGTAGGTTCTATTCTATATAAAGCTTGGATGAATCCTCAAATAAAATATATTATCTACAATGATGAATATCATATGTTGGGCTAGGTAGGTTTTTTTATTTCTCTTTAGTCACTTTAATCAATATGTTGTGTCTTGCATATCTTAAGAAAAATAAGAAGCCACCTATATGGTCTAAGTAAAAAATAAAGGTTGAGTATGGCTGGTATTAACTATTGGCATAAAACTAGTTTAGCACCTTTATCAAAATTTTTTTTGAAACCTATGTATTTTAATAGTTTAAAAATAATTGAGCAAAAGTTTTGGGGAAAATCATAACTTTTGAAGTAATAGCCATTTAAAGTTCCGATATAATGTGTATTTTCGATTAAAACAGTCCATACGAATGAGTAGACAATTTGTATGGACCAGTAACTAGATTTGTTTACAATTTTTATCAAAATTTGATATTAAAATTCTTATGAAGAAAATTTATATTAAGCTAAATTGTTTGGTTTTGATCGCAAAGTCCAACTTATAATTAACCTCCTGTTCAATTTTCAAAATAAATATAAAAATTTAATTATAAACCAAATTAAATGCATTTTTAAGGGTTTTCATTGCATTAAATTCACAGCCTTAAATATTATTACTATTGCCTCTGATTTAGGAATGGTGGTCTTTAGTATTTGTATTGTACATATGTATACTAACTTTAAATTTTTAAATTTTCAAATGGTAACCTTCCCTCCTCTCTTTTAAATAATTTAGATTAAAACATTTCTAAAATTTGTTGAAGATAATACTATTATCAGAGATACTATTTATGAACTATAACAATTTAATATTTAAACTGGAGAAGCACGGGGAATAATTTAAATCAATATTAATGATTGATAAGAAAAAAGGTAGGTTAGCAACATAATTAGCTTTATGAGTGTACCATTGTTGTAGATATGAACTTGGGAAGATAGGATATAGAAAGAAATTTAATATATATTTGTAAGCAAAAATTAATCATTGCTAATGAAAAACGATTCTGAGCGGAGTTCGATTAATAGTACCTATTGCTTTTTCAAAAATATATATGTCATATTATATTGAAACAATATGTATGAACCTGTAGTAACTAGATTTGTTCCACATCATTTTTTACTAAAACAATTTTTGTCAAAATTTAATATTAAAATTCTTAGAAAAAAATATACTATATTAAATTAAATTTGTTTGTCTTGACTGCAAAGTAGGACTTATAATTAATTATAATTATAACCTCTTATTCAATTTTCAAGCATTTCAGTTTGGCCTAACAATTTTATCCACAGAGTACCTACAGAATAAAAATTACTCACAAAATTAAGTGTCTATAAATAGCTTTAATATATGGCTTAAATGTTTTTGCATTTTTACCATGTAAAAATAGGCAAATATAAGTTTTCTGCCTAAATTTCAATTCTCTACAATTTTTTTTAACTGAATTGAAACAAATAATAAAAAGCATTATTTATTTAAATTTCTCATTTTTTTTTTAGATATATACATTTTCTCAGATATTTTGAAAACCTCTTGGAAATTAAAAAAATAATCTCCTAAAATAAAATATCTTGAAAAATACCTACAATATCTCAAGTCTTATTTTTTCGTAATTTATATAACTTTTATTAGGTAAGTACTCTGAGGTAAAATTGTTTGATTAAACAGAAATTATTAAAAATTGAATATTAAGTTTATTAGAAGTTGTACTTTGTAGTAAAAATAAATGAGTTTACATTAAACTCTTTCAATATATATTTATTCTATTATAATATTACATATATATTGTTGAAAAATTAATACTATTAACAGAGCTCTACTCAGAATTTTTTTTCGTTATCAGTTATTTATCTTTGCTTACAGATATATATTAAACTCTCCTCTATATTCTACCTACCAAACTTTTCATCTACAGCAGTGGTCCACCCATTGTGTCAAGTATATCAGTCTTTTTATTTGTTTATAATTATGAACACATTTACACTCATGAAGTTGTAAATTATCTATCATTAAAATTGAACAAAATAATATTTATTTCTAATTTTATGTTTAAACTTGTTTAATGTTGATTTAAGTTAGATGAGGTGGACCTTACCGTGGACAAGATGTCTAAAACTGAATTTGTTGACAGGAACGAAATGTTTATTTACCCCATAGTCCATTAAACATGTTTAATATAAAAACATAAAATAATATAAACTATTCAGCATTGAAAAATTATCTCTATATATAACACATACAGAGATAATTTAAATACATTATGTATATATAAAATCAAATTTGATTTGTTCGCTTTTTATACAAATTTACAATTTTATTCCAATCTGGATGAAACTTTTCACACATGATGTTCAAAACAAGATGATGGGTCACTGTCTACATTTTATCTCAAAAGTTTAACCACTAAAGAGTGGCTGACCCTCTTTATTTTTTGATTAATTTTCTATATTTTTATCTAGTTATTGGTATTTTTGGAATGAAAATATTGAACTTTTTTTGTTGATTTATGGCTTACCTTGAAGACAAGCATGAAAAAACTAGTTACTATTATTTAATTTGGTTGTCATAATCAAGGAACAATCCTTTTTAAAAGATAAATTACTGAGAAATAAATACTTACTATGTTAAGGATAAAGGTGAGCTTGAGAAATACTGAGTAATTCTACTAGTTACTAATCAAATAATCATTACACAATTACACTATTTATTCAACTAAATATAATTATTGTAATAAAGATAGCCATGTTTACTAATGACACAGCAATAATGACAACAAATAAAGACCAGCAGACTGTGACTGATTTACTTTAAAGGTCCACCAACAATGTTTCCAACTAGACGAAACATTGGAAGATTAAAATTAACAGGGATAATCGGTACACATAAATTACATGGCGTAAAACCATCTATAAACCAATATTACTATATCAGTAGAGCATCCCATAGAGTTACTCAGCAAAATATCTAGGTATGTATCTGGATTCTCGGCTCACCTAGAAGCACCACGTTAGACAGAAAAAACTGCAAATTAAGAAGAAAATGCGACAACTATATTGGCTTGTCAGAAAAAATTTCGAACTAGACCTCAGAAGTGAACGCCTTTTGTACGTAATGATAATTAAACCAATATGGTCTTATGGAATTCAACTATGGGGTTGTGCCAGCAAGTCCATTATTCAGATTATACAATGTTGCCAGAAAATCGCTCTCCGTACTATTGTCGCAGCTTACCGGTATGACCGGAACAACATTATCCATCAAGATATGATGATAAACTTTGTCCAGAACAAGATCACCAAGTTTGCCCACAAACATGAGGAAAGACTGGATCAATATACCAATCCAGCATCAATTCAACTACTAGAAAACTCTATAGACATAAGGCGTCTCAAACGTCGAAGACCATATGACTTAGTAAAAGACTCTTAGACTAGGATCGGGGCCACTCCACTGGGAGTGAGATTCCAGACGTTTATTTTATTTTGTGTATAAATACATCACAAGTATTTATGTACACCTTTGATAATGTATTGTTATAGATTTATTTTGATCGTTGCAATAAAATCTTTCGGGCGGTTTAAAAAAAAAAAATTTTTTTTAATAAAAACTATGTATTTTGCAAGACATTTGTTTTAGCTGAGCCTTTCTCATTCCATTTGAAAATCCTGTATTCTGACCATTGAAATTATACAATAATATCTTTTAGTAAGTGTTTCGGTAGAAATATTTTCCTTTAAAAAAAAATATGTATAGAAGGGATATTAATTCGGTGACAAAAGTTTCTATAAATGTATTGTCCATGTGTATGTGTTTATACTTCTCTAAACAAAAATTGTAATTAAGAATACAACTATCAATATAGTATCAAGAAATGGTAAAAATTGAAGTGGCCTAGACATGTATATATGTTTGCCCAGTAAGAATTTTTAAGCATTAACATAATACACATAATATTCAAACTTCAAAACTAATGATTTCTATAAAAAAAAGTTTCAATCATTATTTTTAAAACATTGAAATACATAGGTTCTGGAAAAGAAAATACAAAATTTGAAGGGGGTGATAACTAGATTTGTTCCAAACCATTATGTATCTACCAATGTCCTATGATAATATCAATACTATAAAAAAATATGGGGTAAAATATATTAAAAATAATTTTGGACATCAAAATACAAAATTATTGGCATATTACCTATATTATTTGTAACTTGACTGCTATTTGGTTCATGCAGAGATTGTGCAACTTCGGTAAAATCCTGTAACAAAATGATTCATAATGGATGAGATTGAATTTAATAATCTAAGGCAGCTGACAATAAATTACCAAATTCATCACTTCTTGTTCCTGGAGTTTTTCAGACGTGTCAGACATGGTAGTTATTCAGAGTAATTTGAAAAATGAAAAGCACTTGGCGATTAAATTTTGGTTTATTTTGACAGTCAGAATGTAAATATAACAAAAACAGAAATTAATTCAAGATGAATTTCAATAAGTCGCTGATTATTAACTTGGAAATGGAAAAACAAAACCACGATACACGAGGGTGTGACACAGGGAAGTACACATAGACAAGTATACAAGTATGACAATAGCAGTAGGAATGGCGATAGGATGTATGCTATACAAAAGTATAGATGGACGTTTTACATAATACGATGTAATAATAATATGTTTAACACGCGGCATACCAATACAACGGAAATAATGCTAAGCAGTGGAGTCTTTGGCGAAATCAGCTCTATAAGGGGATTTTTATTTACGGGCTTTTAACGTTTGTTCTTTTTACGATAATTTACTTCGGATTTTTTCGAGTATTATAAAATCGCTTTGTGTTTTTCTGCTTTTTCGCTTTTCTTGAACCTCCCGAACACTATAACATCATCGGTACCATAAATGTGCGTACGAACGGCACGTTTCTCGCTATATTATAGGTCGTTACGCTATGACGTCATTAATATTCGTCGTTGATCGTACCTACCTTTAACATAGCGTTTTACAATCGCTTACCATTTTTCGCTTTTCGACGTTATTTTCTACAGTGTTTTCTACAATCCAATTATGTTGGGTGTTTATTAGAGTAAATAGAATAACATTTTAACACGCTATAATCTACAATATTATTCGCACTCAATTCATAATTTTGGCTTTTTTGATGTAGGTAGTAGCCTGTTGGTAATATTATTTCTTTTTAGATTCTTATTGACTTAAAATTAAAAGTATCAGCGCGCTCCAAAACTCTGTACACGGCGTATACAGTGAATAGCACTTCGGTTAAAGATCATATTTTAATTGTATACTATCATCAATCTGTATAAATTTACTATACACATAATAGATAAATAGATATTATTATGTCTATTAAATCTACCTATACAATTTTGAATCGATATTTGTTTCAAGTTAATGATTTTCTTTGACCGTTCAAGTAGATATATTGCTGGTTTTGCTTTCAGAATAATCGATCAAAATTTATTATGTTTTTCAAAGCTCCAATGTTTACCTGAGTAAGTAATACCTATTAAATTTTTAACTAGCTCTATATAATATATAATAATATTTGTACTTTGTACCTATTATTATTATTATTATTTTGCATTAATAATCACTAATCAGTGGTCCCGAAGTAGTTTAAATATACTCTGCAAACAAAACAATACTGTATTATACTGGTCTTCTTTAAGTGTAATGTATCACATTACTCATAGTACTAATTTTAGTATGCAATTATATGGGATTTTCATACTGCAGATTACTCGTTGGAGCTTGAAAGGGTTCAGTAACGGTTTTTTCGGTTTGCCTATCATTTAATGTTTGCCCCAAGACTATACCTCTGTGTCTGATTTACTCAATTTAGAATATTTGGCTGAGCGTAGNGCGCAATACTAGATCAGCCGTTTCCTTTTTAATTCCACATTCTGCTACCAACTGCATGCACAATGAACCTATTAGTCTGCTAATGTCTTGCGCCAATGTGGATCCCTCCTTCCTTATGTGTGTCCATGAAATGTAAAATTTTGTTTTGTGTACCTTTATTACTTACTTTTACTTATACTAAATTTGCATATAAATAAATAAATAATTCTAGTTTTATTTTTCAGATTCTTGAAATATTGGTGCTTCTCAAACCTAAACTTTAGGAAGCACAGCAAATGGAAAAAATTAACCTATTATTTGTTACTTTATTTACTACACATACTACATATATATATATATATACAACAAATTTAATACAAAGTAATATTGATTATAAATCAGTTGGTAGTGATCATGTTATTTTTACTCTATTTTAACTTTTATTTTTATTTTGAATAATTTCTGAGTATTGTTGATTTTTTTCTCTTATTGTACTTAGATAATGTAAAAATTTGTTTGGTGATAACTTATGGCTCATTTGTAAACAACTTCTAACAGCAATTTTGCTCTGATTTTTAAGTACAGCACTTTTTCTGAAAGAAAATCTGACTATGGTTATTTTTTGATTTTCCCAGCTGTTTTCATAATAAATGGGAGAAAAACTGGAAAATTTATGAAATACATAGTTTTAAAATATAAATATTACAGCCTTTTAAAACATGTATAGCCAAATTCTACTCGGAACCATTTTTCGTTAGCAAAGATTAATTATTGCATACAGATATACATTAAATTCCCCTCTATATCATCCTACATTCTCAACTTCTCACCTATAACAGGTTTCTATCTCTTTTACATGTACTTTGTAGAGGACATTACGATGCTACAAAATATATGTAATAAATGTTACTGCTTTTTGTGACATTTTTGGTTATTCTTTATCATATTACTATCAAAGCTTTACACAATGTTCATTGTTTTTTGAGAACTTTTAGAATTTAAAAAATTGTAAAATATTAATAATAAAAAAAAATAGTAATAATAAGGTAAATATAAATTAATTAATTAAAAAAGGAGAGCTGAGCACTGACAATCTTCATCATTCTTGTAAGGGATCCATTAGTAGCATAGTGTAGCGATATTGTGTTCTATTGTATTTTTATGAGATTTAGAAGACAAGTAGGTGGACAACTTAGTCTAATTGATAAGTATTTGAATACATTAGTTTCTTTTTATATAATTGTTCAAAAACGTTCTCCTATTTACCTGAAGTTAGAGCGATTAAGAATAAACACATTTTATTGCTTATATTTTCCTTTTCTACCAAGTTTAGGACAGATAGGAACTTAATATATTATATTTTTAAAAACATTAAACTCTATCATCTAAAGTATATTATGGACATATTTATTTTTAAAATTAAGAGTATGCATAATAATGACATATTTATTTAGTCTATTTCATTTTTAAAATGTTTATTATTAATCTTTAAAGTCGACCCTATTAAACTTCTCGAGCCTTTGGTCTATGTAGTTGAAGATTTTCATCTATGCCTACATATTTTTTATCTATCCAATGCATATATTTTTTTATGATTTAAAAAAACCAACATTTTTCCAGAATCTAATTCAGTAAAACAATATTTTACAAAAGAAACACGAACATTCATGTTGTCCAATTCTAAGATTGTACTTAAAAAATAAAACCAATTTTGATGAGCATTATTATTAAATTCTGTACAACTAGTTAAATCTGAAAAAAAAGAATAGTATATAATAAAAATGTATTCCAAAAATAGTTTAAAATGAATAAATAAACAATTTACTGAAAAAAAAAAGATGATATTACAAAATATGATAAGTTACACAAATTACTTGTGAAATTCAAATACCTATAAGTTCCTAGGAACTTAATAACCTTAATTATATTATTATAAAATATTTCTCGTATTTGTGTGTACTCAAATCGGGAAAAGTTTTTATACCAGTGGAAAAAAAAAACACATTGAGGTGACTCGTGTCAAACACCATATCATCAATTTTTTTTTTTTTTTTAATATTTATTAGAAATCATACAATATGTAAAAAAT
>CABPRJ010000569.1:0-30078 GCA_902439185.1 Cinara cedri
ATCTCCACCATGTACTTAGAGCCAGCACAAGTAATTTTAATGTGGAAATCTAAAAAATAATAAACAATATTCAACAACAAAAATCACATTAAGCCTATTAAGCAGTTGTAATTTCCATACTTCATGTACTACATGTTCTATTAATTTGTCTGGCCCGCGAACTTTTTTTAATTTATGAATGTGACCCGGGAGTCTAAAAAGGTTGCCGACCACTGCTCTAATGTAATACGACCCTAGTTACCCACAAATAAGAAACATTGGTAACTAAGATATAGCTCACGACACGCTAAAAAAGGACGGACATATTTCGTACATGGGTACACCACTTTTGTTGGTGGAATGTTGGGAAGGTAGGATACAGACGAGAATTTAATGTATATCTGTAAGCAAAGATTGGAACGATGCTTCACAAAAATTGAAAAATATACATTAATTCCGCTATTTGTTCTAAGCATTTTACTGATGATCAACTCGTTACACAATGGACATCTGGAATTGGCAACAAACAAGTCGTTTTAAGTATCTACCCAATATTTAAATATTATACATTTTTTTTAATAATACATAATATTTTAATAAGTGGTATACCAAATTGTTAATTTATTTATTGTTTGCTAGATAATAGATATTATATTAGATGCTAAGCTGCGTCCACACTAGTAGAAATGGACATACATCGATTCTGCCAAAATAACCATTTTGCTTGTGAAAAATGTATTGATTTCACCCAACTTTTTACAAGTTGACTCTTTTATCATAGATTACGGTATGGAACCGATGCGATGATATCCAAACTTTATTGAAATAAATATATAATATATTTGTATTCATGTAATGCATATATTATAAGTATATACTATTTATATAAACCCACGACTGTCCGTTTCTTTTTTACACTTTAGTGTATGTGAACATTATACATTTTGGTCAGATTTAGTGGCTTCCGTTCACAAAAATTTCGACATTCACCTCCTATTATACCTATGTTAGGGGTGGAATTTTCAAAAAATCGTTCCCAAGTGAATCAATTAATGAGTTTCTTTGTAAATTGTAATTTATTCAACAAAATTCAGTATTCGAGGTTTTAGATCAATTTACTCTATTTACATTAATTCGTGGTCAGTAGCCGGCGGAAATAATATGTACAAAGGTATTTAAATGTAATCATAAATTATCGTACTAATATGTCCACTGGAATCGATAGCAGACGGAATTGATAAATTTCCGTAAAAATTTTACATTATGCGTCGCATTCGACACAAATTTGTTCGTGAGGTACTTAATGTGTACGTGTGTGGACGTATTCACCGCATAACAGCACACACAAATATTTTCGGCGAATTAGGTTGCGAGTTTATTTGCATCACAACATAAATTTACGTCGCAATATTTTTCTGGCGTGAACGTATTTTTGCATGTGTTTTTCTATTCAAAATGATCATAAATAGTGGCGGTAGTAAGGTGATAAAACCATTTTCAAAAGAAGAACAATTGAAAACCAGCAGCAGCTGTATAATAAGCAGAGTCTACGACATTTCTTAAACAGAAATTGGTTAAATAGTTTAGGCTCATAATTCCGGAGACTCGGATAAAGTGTAATAAAGTGTAACAAGCTTAAGGTAAGTCTATTTTGTAAAATAGGACGAACCAAATATTTTCGTTATATTTGTCTATGACTATACGTTATAGCATTCATACAAAAATTGCATCTGCAATCGTCCACGTTTGACGTACAACAGTCAACAATCTACTGACTAAGGTAATAACGCACGATTAACGCGTAAAATCGGTAACCACGTGAACGCGATCGACGCTCTACACGTGTACTAGCCATTACGGCTCATTTATTACGATGAAGTATTACCTTATAGGCGCACAGAGACGTTCAGCAGTAGACGGTTACTCTCGGAATGACGATTTGTCTAGTGCGTATTCTGTATTTATGTCGTTATCGTCGTTCGTCGTCCGACTTTTATGCCGCGGCAGCGAATCGGGAGTGGGGACACAAGCGACTCGCTCTAACAATTGCGTCGCGCCGCCGGTTTCCGATCTAATATTATTTGGTACCTACAGTTGTGCAAGAAATTCTCGAATGCGCGGTACGAGTAATATGAAAATTCTTTCGGCAGAAAGAAAAAAATATTTTATATAATGCGGAATGTTTACAGGGCTTTCATATTATAATATAAATTTCAATTTGCAATACAAATTAAAATAACATGTTTAACAAAACTGTAAAACATCGATATTGCTACGTTTATTATTTTTTTTTTAATCATCTAAGCCACACCTAAACTACCACTTATGTATTCATCCATTATCATGTCTTCTCTCGTTGACTTAGGTTAGATCAAGTATTCTTAGGTATATTGGGAGAACAAAATAACACCAAGTATCAATGCTTTTACTATGGGTGGTGGGTTACCCCATTAGACCGATGTGGGACTCATATTTTGATAAAACACTGATTATGATGTGACGAAATAATGAAATATGAGACTGGTATATGATAGTAGTGCAATGCTGTAATGGACTCTAGAAAGAAAGAAATGGAGAGGCTTACTAGTGGCATCCCAGGTCCTGAATGGACCGTTAAACTGTTAAAAGAAGAAGTAAACAGTATAATCAGGAATCTAAACAGAATAGTTTAAAATATGTCAATGTTAACATTTATTATAAATGTTATTTGTACCTATATAGTAGGTATATAATTAAATTTGAATGATAAGATTCATATATAAATAATTAACTATAAGAGGAATCAGTTAAGCACTGACCCACTAGTTCAAATACTAACAAAATGTTCAAATTTAATTCAATACCTTGTATTCAATAATCAAAATTATTTGAATTATACAAAAACTTCATTAAAAAAAAAACTGTTTCACTTTTATCCACACATATTCTGTGTTTATCAGTCCCACATCGGCTAGTAATATTTTTGTCAACCAAACCGCGTTTTGTTAGATTTTTTATTCAATAATTTATTGGAAATCGAAAAAAATATTTTTAAGTACCGCAAGACGAACATTGTGTAAAATATGGAGTATTTTTACTAACAAAAAGTGTTTTTCGAAAAAAAGATTATAGTTTCTTCGCTATACATTACAAAAATTTGGTACATACTTTTAGTTTTAAAAATAATCTCAAATTTCGGGGGGGGAGGCACCACTGCTAACCACTGCTGGATATAAATAAGTGCTAAACATACTCATTATATGAATATATATAAGAGTATTATATATTAATGAGAAGCAAATTGTGGTATTTTTTTAAGCCTAATGAAAATAATAAGTCATTACAACCCTATTTTATTAGTTCACATAAAACACATTATAGATAGTAATAAGCCAACCATTAGTTATTTTTCTCGTAAAATTAAAAAGTGAATAATGTATGATGGGTCAACAAGTAATACGAACTTTACTTAAATAAATCAAAAAATCAGAATACTTCTCAATTCTTTTTTATTGTTATCCCAATAAATTTCACCGAGAACAATAGTCACAATCAGGTATATCGACATTTCTAATGGAGAAATTATTGTCAAAGAATCATTTTTTGATTTTATATATACTAACAAAAAATCAGGATTAGGGCTTTCTTATGAAATATTAAATACATTTTAAGAAATAATGGACTTGATATAATGAATTTTAGAGGAAAATGCTATGTCAATGACGCAAATATGGCCGGAAATAATAATGGTGTACAATTACATATTTTACGTGTAAATGAACTAGGAACATTTTTAACAAGTTCAGCTCTTAGCCTAAATCTAGTAGGTGTTCATGCTGTAGAAGTTTCACCTATAATGATAACATTTTTTGGCTTAATTCAAAATATATACTAAATTTTTTCTGGGTCGACAACTAGATGGGAACTCTTAATGAAAACTATGAAAATTACTTTAAAATCTCATTGTGATACACGTTGGAGTACAAGAAAACAAGCAGTGAATGCTCTAAAATTAAATTTTAAACACGTTTTTGATATACTAAATCTTATGGCGACCAACACTAAAAATTTTAATAAAAACGCAACAATATCTACTCAACATATTCTAAAACAAATAAATTTTAAGTTTTTATGCCTACTTCATTTTTGGGATTCTATATTAGGGCAGATTAACAAAGTAAATTTATCTTTACAAAATCAAACCATGGATGTGGCTACGAAAAGCTTAGAAGGTTCAATCGAATGCATTTAAATCTACGAGAAAATGGTTTTGAAAATGCATTGAATGAAGCTAAAAAAATGCACTTTTAATAAATATAACCACTGATTTTCTAACTACCAGAAAAACGCAAAAAAAATGACTTAGAGTTAGATGAAACAAAAACTAATGAAACTAGTGAAACTATTGTGAAGCTACAATGATATCAATTTTTAGATTATAATATTACCATTATAAAATGGAGATTTGAAAAACTGTCTAATATATCTTCATATTTCTCATTTTTGTGTGGTCGAAATTTTTCCAATATAGAAATTTATAATATGAATAAATGGTCAGAGGATTTAGCGTTGTTATACAGTGCTGATTTAAATGGTGATAAGTTATTAATTGAAGTTCAAAGTTTCCAGTTTCAAGATGTCTACCGGAATTTTGAAGTGGAATTAAGAATTTTTTTAACAATGCCCGTTATTACAGCTACTTGCGAGAGAAGTTTTACCAAATTAAAGGTCATAAAAAATTATCTCCATTCCACCATGGGTCAAAAACGTCTATAAAATTTAGCCATACCTTCAATTGAATAAGAAATTACATCTAAGATGGACTACACTTCAATTATCGAAAAATTTGCTTCCAAAAAAGCCAGAGAATTTAATATTTTTTAATTTTGTTGTACTAAATTATACTTAATTTGCAGACAGTATTATTTATTTGTATTATTTTATTTACATTTTTTATATAATTTGTATTTATGTTGTACTATCTTTTAGAATTTGTCATTAAAGTCATACCAAAGTAGGTGATACAAATCAATTAATTTCGCTATTATTATCTTTATTTTGAATTTGAAACATTCTTAAACTTTTGTTATTCCAACTATTAAAATAATAAACTTAAGCTTTAAAGTAAACATTGATCATGATTATAAATAAATAAACAAAAAAACATTTTTTGTGTTTATGGGGAGGGGCGCAAATTTTTGTTTTGCCAGAAGCGCCAATATTGATCAGCCCGGCTCTGCTTACGAATAACAAAATTTATAAAATAAAGTTGTTCTTACTTCTTACAAATTATTGTGATAAGCTATTGACTAACACGTGCGTATGTTTATGTTCTCAGGTTAACGGATTACGGTTCGGCCGATTACAACGGCGTCATGTATATATATTCGGCGGGACTCGGCGGCGACGGTGCCCAAATCGTTGATGGTGGTGGCGCTTTTCATTACACTCAACAACAGCTGCACCAACAGTCGCAGCAACAGCAACCGCATTGCCAGCAACACCAACAACAACAACAACATCAACGACTTCACCAGCATCACCTCCAACAACCACAGCAACAACAGATATCACCGCCGGCCAGTCCGCTGGACGAAAGAGACGGCGGTGGCGGCGTCAACGCCATCCCTGCAGAATCAACGTTGTTGGCACACAAGCTGCTGTCCAACAAACTGCAAGCGACGGTTGCAGCCACTGCGTTCACGGCTACCATGATGACGCCACCATCATCACCACCCGAAGATGGAGTCAAGAAGTCGGTGGGTGCCACCGCCGCCGCATCTGCCCCGCTAACCAATCGACCGCCGGTGAAACGTGGAGGGACCGGCGATCGACGAGTCCAGCGTGCGAAAAAGACATCGGCCAACCACTCGTGTGGGCACCCAGGATGTGGCAAGACTTACACAAAGAGTTCGCACCTTAAGGCGCATCTGAGGACGCACACGGGTGAGAAACCGTACCAATGCTACTGGAACGGGTGTGGTTGGAAGTTCGCAAGGTCCGACGAGCTGACCCGGCACTTCCGCAAGCACACCGGTGACAGACCGTTCAAGTGCAGGTTGTGCGACCGCGCCTTTTCCCGGTCCGATCACCTGTCGCTGCACATGAAGCGACACAACGTCTGAGCCCTCCACCGCCCGACGCGACGACACCACGCACTAGACCACGCACCGCCACCATTACCACATTCGCCGTTACCGTTTATACCTGTAGTCGGGTATTGCCGTTTTTAGTACATATATAGTTAATTTTTAGTGACATATCTAATTGTATCGTTATTGTTTAGGTTAGATTAGATTAAGTGTACGAGCGATGGCGGTCGTTAGGTCACTTAACTGATGAACTATCGCAAGAGACCGTAAAGTAGACGAGAATGTGAACGAGAAACTGTTCAGATACGCGACATTAAAAAATGTGTTTTCTTCACTCATACCCGAGAATCTTTAAAATTATATGCATATGTAGTATATTTAGTAATTAACAACGAAATTAACTTCCATTTCTCTTCATTTTGAGCTACTACATTCAATTGTTTGTGTTTTTTTTTTTTTTAATTTTTAGGCGCCATCGTTCCTGGACTATTTTTTTACTATTGGTCTTTAATTCGTAGTTTCCATACCTTTCTCGTTCGCATTTCGATCTAGGCCTAAGTATTCCTATGACCTGCTGTCGTAATAATCTCTCTATTATAATATTATCCCGTAAAATACTTACATCCCATGACAAAATAATGATAACCATAATATAATCACTAGCATAGCGTAGCATATTATTATAACATAGACGGAACATTCACCCCTGAGGACTGGGTGGCGTGGGCGGTCCGAACCAAAGAGAGACGGACTGATGTAAAGCCTACTGTGAGAGAGAGCAAATTTGCACTCCGAGGATAGCCAATTAAAACACTTCGTTTATTATTCCACATGTTTCTGTCTTCGAAATGAAACACCGTCCACTGGAACGCATTTCAAATGTCATGTTGAATGTTCCGACTACATGAATATGATTATAACTAGGGCAGACAGAAATATGCATTTGCATACTTTTACTGGTCAGTCAAAAAAATAGCAAATTATACTAAAATGTGTTATTTCACCTGACGAGTCTGAATACAAAAGTTTATTTTACATATTTTGGCATTTTAGAATTTTGTGTGATTTTAGAGCATATTTCAAGGATTTGGACATTTTATGTTAATATTTAGGAAATCCGTAAATTATTAAGACATTTTCAACTCGGTGAATCAAAAATCACAAAATAATTTTAAAATACCAAAGTTCGGAAAGCAAACTAATAAATTGATAATATACTATTGATAAGTATTTATCCGCGTTTTATAGAAAATATTATTTATCCATAGGTTTCATTCAAATCAGTTGAACTGAAAAATGATCAGTTGAACAAGTTGTTCAATTTATTAATCAATCGACAAGGTCAAATTATCGTATAAAAATATCATATAATCTTAATGTCTTTATATTCGGAGTTTTATCGTACCTATATATGACTATTTTAATTGAGTAATCACTTTAGTCTTGATTTGTACTTTATACTCGTGTGGTTAAAATCAATCAATTATAATGTCTAACTAACATTTTTGGATTTTTTTCTTTTTTAAATACCGAAAAAGAAACTCAAATACCGCACCAATTATTTTTGTTGTAAATAACATCATACTATATAAATTATAAAATATGCCCTTTCATTACAACACATTTATCTATTATTGTATTATAATTAAAATAAATTAAAATGTTTAATTGTTTTAAGAGCATATTTTGGTAATTTTGAGTCATAACTGCATACGTACATATTTACAAGGTTTTTATGGCATATTTTTTGTCTGCCTTAATTATATCGTATTTGACTCGCACGCTAGCACGTTTATTTTTTTTTATGAATATAGGAGCGTATTGAATCATTAGATGATATTAAAATATTAACATAATTTATGTTTATCACGATCATTATTTTTTTTTTTTAATCCTTGGTCAAAATAAACAAGTATGCTTAGCGGAATAATCATATAAACTCCGCTTTTTTCCGCTTATTATCGCCCGATGTTCACTTTAGCATTGTCTCTCGACAGTATTTTTGTGCCATGTATAAATACTAATATACCCATGACTTGTCAAGTTTATTCTTAAAAAAATAAAAAAATAAAAAAAACAATAATATCATTAACTATCAATATCTCGGATAATTACGAAAAATAAGGCTAAAAAGAGTATTGAACATTTTTCAATGGAGCCCGGTTCCCGAATACCCGAATTAAAATGGTCAATTTGATATAGGAAAAAAAAAACATTTTTAACATGTGTCGTTTAGCTCTGTTATAAGGTAAAAATTTCTATTACATTTTTTTTTTTTTAAACGTCAGTCGGTGTGCACAGTGAGCATTGTCTTAGCGATAGTTTTGTTGAATTTGCTGTGAACAATTTCCCGTCTAACGTATACGGTTGATGATACACGTAGAATACCCTAAAATACAAGATAGTAATTATGCCGATTGGCAGTATTACAATACGACCGGTAAGGAGAAAAGCGACAGCCGATTTTTGGTGCAACAAAAATGCCAGCGTATATCTTTCTTTTTTTTTTTTTTTGGATTTTGGTTTTACTATGATTTTTGTAACCACCCTATAATATACTATACCTTCCCAACATCCAAAATATAGCGACAACAGATAGATGATAACAATCAACAATAGCGTATTACTGGGAGCCGCATTATTTGTTAGGTATCCTTAGATATAAAATAGTAGGTAGTTAAATTGTATATAATATACAAAATCCAAAATTATAAGAGCAAAATATAGAACATGTGAATATATTATTATTATATACCTAGTAAATGATAGAAAATCTAAATAATATGTAATGTCAAAGTAAAGATTAATTATACATATATCGATGGCTTAAT
Organism: Cinara cedri; assembly: GCA_902439185.1. Taxonomy (NCBI): domain Eukaryota; kingdom Metazoa; phylum Arthropoda; class Insecta; order Hemiptera; family Aphididae; genus Cinara; species Cinara cedri. The sequence continues at coordinate 8,882 of CABPRJ010000569.1, forward strand.
TCATAAATGTGTGGCATATACATTGTATGTACGAAATAACGATTTTATAATAGAGCGGATGGAAATTTTTTTCAGACGCATATGTTTTACCGGAAAGATTAAGAAATAATTAATTTAATTGATACATAAGAAAATCAAACAGTTATAAGATATTTACAAGTTAAACTCTGGCTTTCTATTAAATCTAGAGTAGACTTGACACTTTCTAAAAGTTAATTCAATATTTATTTACCCAATTTTGAAACAATGTTGTAAGTAAAAATTAATTATGTGCAGAGATCATTTAAAATTTGTTACGAAACACAAATTCATAACTATAAAATACTTAAATCAAAAAACAAAGACAATTGAATGTAATATGTTTTTATCGAGCCTTAACCATTACTTTCGGTTAAATATTTTGAAAAAGTAGATATATTACGTCTAATTTGCTTAAAATGTTTGAAAATCAACTAGCATGCATACCCGATATATATAATTTAACACCAATGAATCTTATTCCATAACGACTTTATGGGATTTTTAGCATATCATCTCTTTTTAGGACCTTTTTTGTTTTAATTCCATTGGTTTTAGTTTAGTAAAATAACACAAAAGTCTCGGATATAAAAAATACCCATCTAAACAAATGACTAAATATGTACAAAATTTAACGCAATAACGCCGGAAAAACAGGATCGATTTAAAATATTTTGCCGCTCTAGACAAATATATTTTTAGCCATCTTTTCAAGTTTTCATAATTCTACTACGACAATAGTATAGACACAATAAACACAATTTTTCATGCCTAATATCTAAACCGCAAAAGCTCGCCAACCTAAGCAGTAACCTATTTCGCCACTCTGTTTGGTTAATCTGGACTCAAAGTGCACTATCCTAACGTATCATTTTGCCATCCAGGTAAATGTTATAAAAACTACGTTTATCGGCAATAATATTTCGAAACGCCTATAATTCATATAATACATAAAATATAATGCACTAAAAATAAATAAAACACGACCTAATAACAGAAAAAGTGCGAGAAATTTAAATTCCAAATTTAACTTTTGAAACTCTATTTACCGATCTGTTTTATCGCGCAGCGTTTCATATTACAAGGTGTCCGGAGTTCTCGGGTACCTAGCGCGATTCCACAATGGTAAATATATTCGGACACTTCGGTGCCGTATCTATCTGGAGTATCGAAAAATTAAAATTAAAACCATCAAAATCCGGATCCTAGTTATTATAGGTGAATTCAAGAGCTTGTACATAAGCCCCCTCCCCCAACACTGTTAATTTTTAAGTTCAAATAAATACCTACGAAACTTCCACCGGTGTTCACTAGATTATTAATTTCCGTGCGAAAATTTGACGAACTACTTATATCTTACTTGATAGTCGATAAGAATTTAAATTTCCTTACTACCTAAGTATAAGTCTAGTCGTATTCTTAATTGTGTTTATCTCCGAATACTCTCTATTACAGTAATATTATATCACGTAAATATTTACAATATTTGGGATAATCTAGTTTCGAATTATAAAAAAATCGTTCTCAAATTTCCTGACCTTTGCGATTCAGTGGTTTTTTTTCGGAGAGGTGTGCGATTTTTATTAAATATTATTAAAAATACCGCTAAACAAACCAACAACGCACGATTTTCTATATGAAAAAAAATAAAAATAGAAAATTGCCCGTTTCGCGCGATCCGAGCCGTGTCTTAAAGGTCGAAAATTCAGAGTATTTTGCAAAATCATAACCGATTTTACATTTAAACGTTTTATTGTAATAGATATGAAAAAAACCGAAATCCGTTGATAAACGTATTACAGTTTAAGATACCAAATTACAATAAAATATTGAGTTATATTATTAACCTTGCCGGTATTCCTACTGGTTTTTTTTTCTGTTTTGAAACGAGATCACTTAATAAATGTCATCCATCTACCTAATACAACTACTTATAAATTATAATAATAAATCGTCCGCGTTTTATAATACTAATGATATTCATATGGCCGGTTAAATCCACAGAGATAATATTTATATGTAGGGCGCACAAAACGTTCGCTATATTATAATGTTATGCGCGTTTCCAACATTCTGGAATTTTAGACGAGCGAAAGTAGAGAAACGATACAGTTTCTCGTATAATATATATGCGATTAAATCGCAATGTATAAATGTACTTCTATACTCAGGTAATAAGTATGTATACTTATACTACACTTATACTAACCATATGAAAAAAACGGTTTTATCTGTTTCCACTTGATATATTCCGGTGTACAATATATTACACCTGCAGCGGCCGTCGACATATTTTTAAAGTACTTCTCAAAATAATAATATATCCGTTTATATCCAATAATATGATTAGCGGTTAGGATTTTATAACGCGGTACACTCATGATTTTTTTTATTATTATTATTAAGAGTCAGATTTCAAATATCGCGTGTCGTTGCCAACATATTATCGTTAATGGTTATCATTATCGTTTTGTTTAATAAAATTTAATAAACGCGATTATAATCCCCGGCACACGAAAATCCGTGTCGCGACCACGCAGTGGCGTGGTCCGGATTTGTTAGTAGTGGTGGAGCGGTTGGGAATGGGGAGGGAGATTTGGTTAAACGTAGCAAATAAAATTTACATATAATAACGTACCCCGCTAGGCACTGCCCGTGTCAAAAGAAATATTAATAAAAATATTATCATTATCCTATTACGGCTCTTAATCGGGGGCTACTCGCGTAGATTTTACCCCGTTCATTTTTTGGTTTTAATTTCATTCGGATAGCCGAGGTTATCCATAAATCAACAAAATCATTATTTTCGTTCCCGAAATACCGATGACTCTGAACCACCATTCTCCTTTGGGATAAAATACGGGGGAGAGGAAGTAACATATATGTTATCCCTGGTCAAGAACTACATATATACGCGGTTTCAGTTCTATCCGTTCAGTAGAGTTTGGGCGAATAGTGGTAATAAATATACATGTACTTACACCCATAATCCATATACATTGTTTATATTTTTAAAAAGCCTTTTTGTGCATTTTTCTCAGTGCTATAGTAGTTATTATACCGTTTAGTATTTTACAATAGTGCAATGTAATTAATTTAATTAAATTAAAACGCTGACAAGTTTTTGATCATTTTTGGTTTTATTTAACACTGCCAATGAAGTATGGGAGCTAAACACCTCATAGTCACGCCCACAGACGTATTTACGGAAAATAATTCCCCCTCCCCCCCCCTCGAGACCGGTACATTTTGAAACACATTTGTACTCCTAACACTAATTTCGGTCAAATTTGTCCAATCACTTCTCAATTCCGGTTGATCAAACTATTAATTACGGATTGTGAACCAGTGGTTGCATCAATACCTATACGCGACTGTGCGCTCCCACCTCACGCGGTGAAGTGTTAAAAGGCGATAGGTATAGGTATCTTGTTTAATAAATTCAATTACGTGTGTATAGAAATTAAAACAAAATGGACTTACAAGTCATACCTATATTGCACAGCGAACATTCTCATATTTTAGTTATTTTAATAGTATAATAACCGACAGTAATCAAAATTCTACAAAAACTACGATGTACGCGCCATGTATATTAATTACATACAAGATGTCCTACAGTGTTATCCTTATGCTAACGATTTGATCAATATTCATTTTTTTTTTTTTCAATCGAATATTGCGTGAGGGGGACACATATGTAGAGAAAAATTAAATGTTTATTTTCATCTCTTAATTGAAAGAAAATCTTTTTATTTTATCACTTTTTAATAACACGTTATGCAATAAAGAATCAAAATCAAAACGTTAATTCCTTATCTTTAATTGAATATTAATTATTTTCACGTTTATTTTCAATAAATTAAAATTTTTAGAAAAATATATTTTACAAAATGCCTATTTTGAAAATTTTAAAAATTAGTTTGAAAAATCAAATCTTTTTCGGTGATTAAGGAATGAAAATAAAAAGAATATTTTACAGAGTTATAAAAATAAAAATAACACTGTAGGACACTCTGTATATATATATATTAATATATAATAAAATAAATATAATTGCATTTATGGTATAACGATTATATGGTGTGTATTATCATTATTATTATTATTATTATATTATTATTATTATTATTATTATTATTATTATTGTTTAGTTTGTTTGGCTCGTATTTAGCCGATACATTTTTTTGACTATATATTATATGATATGTTATTATTAAAAGAAATATAATAATAAAATAGTTTTTTTTTTATTGCCATTAATCTGATGAAACATATGAAAATGTATTTTCTTTACCTATATTATTTTTATTTGATTTGTTATATTTTTGTTTTATGCATATATTATGTGTAGTGTAGTTTTAGATGTATTTAAAATAATAATAATAAAAAAAAAAAAAAAACATTTTACTTATCATATTGTTTCTAATATACTTATTTAACAACGTGTCAATGTGATTAGCATCAATTTTATTTAATAAGCGTTTTGAACATAGTGGTTAAGTAAAATTTCATAAAAAAAAAAAAATCAAAAAACCTTTCGTTTTGAAATGTTATTATTATTATTATTATTATTATTATTAGTTTTTCTTAACGAGAAAAAAAAATTGTACTACTAACAGTTGTAAAAATCAAGAAAATCAAAAAAAAAAAAAGAATATAAATAAAAATACAATTATTACTGTCAACTTATTACAAGCAAATTATATTATATTAAACAAACATTATAATAATATGGATAATTTTTTGTCATTTTATAATCATTATTATTACCTATAAAGTAATATAGAGTAATTATCTCTTTACAATGATATTATTAGTGTAGATAATATAATATATATGTTTTTATTTTTAGATTCTGAGTGAATTGAAGGATGTGTTGATTATACAAAGATGTTTATTTTTTTATGCGGACACTTTTTCTACCAGAAATCTTACTGCGATCTATACGATCGTTTTCTAAGCGGAAATTTTCTAAGGAGGTCATTTTTCGATTTTTCCAGGAGTTTTTCCAGCAAATGTGAAAAACCCGGAAAAACACGTGAATACCCAGGAAACGTAGAAAAAACAGAAAAATCAATACAATATTAAACAAATATTATCATAGAAAATAATAATGAAGAAAATATAACATATATTTATTGACAAAGTACCAATATCAATTGAACTCCGCTCAGAATCATTTTTAGTAAGCAACGGTTTATTGCTTACAGATACAAATTAATTTTCCCTCTATATCTTACCTTCCTCAACTTCTCACCAACAACAATAGTTGTACCTGTCCCCATTATCCTAGGACGGCTTTCTTTTTTTTATTATTATTTAACAAGTAGCCTAGGATATGATTATTATAATTAAAGATCGAATAGAATAACAAAAATGTAAAATACACCGATAAAAATATTATTATTCAACATTCAACATTCAACATATTAAAATATTAGATATCTAATATAAGATAATGATTATTATTATTATTATTGTTAATTACGTTTATTAAATTTTTACCGTTATGGACAAATAATTATCGTTAATCTTTGTTATCATATTATATGGAAATAAGTACCTACAACATGGTATACTTACTGGTAACTCGATCCTCCCCGCGTCTCGTCCGGTTTAGTTAATAATAATAAAAATGCGAGTGGTTATAGTATACAATTATAATGTATACCTATATAATAGTATCCGCGTCGTGTGACACCCTGTATAATATATTATGTTTAGAGGGGAAGTCGGATGGACAGGCGTATTGTGGTCATTAAGTCGGAGTACTCTCCGGAGTGTTTCGGCTAGCATTGGGGTCAGGCACGAAAAAAAAAAAAATATATTATATTATTTAGGTAATAATATAGATAGTAGACGAGCCCGTTAATTAATAACGTTAATAACAATAATAATATTTTACCGGGAGGGAGGTGAAGGAGGCGGTGTAGAACGACAGTGAAATATTATTCCACATGCGTCTCGCGCGCCGGCCCGCACACACACACATACGCACACGTACACGCACATTTTGTTGCGAAATTATTACACCACCGTAATGGCCGCCGTCAGGTTTCTAATTACTTAGCGGCCGTTTTCCCCTTTTCGCTACCGACCGCTGCAAACGTGAAATAAAATCCATTTAATCATAATATCATAATAATGTATTGGTAGTACACGATAATATTATTGTATTATCATTATAGAATGGAGGGCGGCTGATAAAAAAAAAAATCTTATGTCGATACATCTAGTACTCAGTGGTTCACATGTTTGTTTGTTTTTCCCTTCCTCCCAGATTCTTGGTTTTACGCTTTATTGTTACAATACCCCTTAAAAAACGGTAGGTATAGGGGAGGGAAGGGGCTCAATGTCACATACACGATATTACAATATTACCGAACATAGAATTCAAAATGTACGTGCTCGTTTTAGTGATAATGTGATATCAGCGATAATATTATCATACCATTGTGTGTAAAGTAGAAAACCATACCCTTCAAAGCATCAAAATGCGATGCAAATCAAGGTTAAAAACAGGCCCCGTTGTGTTTATGATAATTATTATAACTTAAATTTTATAATTTTTTATATTAGTATATAATACATAAATTACTTAATTTAGGAGGTATAAGCAAGTCAACTAAAAGGGTGTTCGGTTTAATAGTTCCTTTTCGATCTGTTGAAACTCCCATTTCTGTCATACGGAAATACATCGATCATGAGTAGTTTATTTGTAGTAATATTTGTGGAGGCATATAACCATTTACCAGTGTAGAAATATATTCGAGTATACTATACATTTTTGAATAAATATATTTAATGTGAAATTAATATTTAAATTAGGTACTAAAATTCACAAATCTATATTACTAATTTTGTTGATTATCGAAATTAAATCATAAACAATTTTAGTAGACATGGCACTGTTAACTCAGTTAATATCATAGAACCATCCAAAAATTTGCTACCATATTGGGTTGGAACAGGCCGATTCACCCAGGAATGTCTGGACAGCCAGTGGGGTGGAGTGTGATCTCCCAGACAAAAGCCAATCTAATATCACACTCAGCATAATGAGAACTAAACCACACATTAACGAGTTGCAATCAAAAAAGGGTAGCAGATTTGACATTGATGAGTAAATGTACCGCACCATCATCAATCGGCTAAACAGTAATTACTAACGATTTTCTAAATTTATGAAAAACATTTCAAGTGCGTACCCCGGTATTGGTTACATACTAATATCAAGGAACGTTGACGAATATTAGTGCCTCGAATGTTAACAGTAACAAAAAATATTTTACAAGATTTTAATATGCTATTATTCGTGCCTGTTGTTGATTTTAATACCAATTAATTTAAAATTTTGTTCTCACAGATCAATTGCCAATACCAGTCTGTTCAACAATTTTTAAACTGTCCTTTTCAGGACAAATCATTTATAGTTCTAAAATAGGCTCTAAGAAAAATATGAATAAACATGGCGTGAAATACCCCGACAATCGTGTTCCTGGTTGCATCAGGTCTAAGAGATTTGTTTACCTATCACTAAGTCGCACACATTTCGCAAAATATTTTCCTCTAGTTAGGATGATGCCGATTATCAATAATAATCTATAGTATTTTCGTATTTTTGGTCAACTTCTACATCTCATTATACTTGTTATTCACGTTTATTTATCGTTCTACTCTTTGTTAAATTAATTAAACGTTAAAAGTTTACAAGTGTTTAAATTTTAATTGAATTAAAATTTTGTTTCCGTTAGCTAATTTGTATAAATTGTAAATATTGTAATGTTATTTTATTTTGTATTGCTAATATTTTTCTCAAAAGCCGCTGGCGTTCATTCTCATAAAATAAAATAAAATAAAAATAAACAAATTGAGTAAATTTGATACTCAAATCTGTTTAATTTTGAACAGGATTGGCGTTAAATCAATCATTACCCCACGAACTGCAATTAAAAATGATTAGATAAAATTAATTATAAAATCTGAATGAATTTTAAAAATAATAAATCGAATTATTCATCATTAACAACCTAACACAAGGTAAATTAAACTCCAGAGTTAATAATTTAATGCACACTAATTACAAATGTTATCACGTCTTACAATCCATGTATTATTTTGATCAACGACTGCAGTCAACTTCAGGTTGGAAAATCGGATATATTTTTTCAACCATAAAGGGAAGAAAATGCAGGAACATCTTTATAATGAGTTTTATTAAAATTGTGATTTTTATTACGAGAGCCTACAAGTCTTACAACATCCGAGATTTATTATTAAATTTAAACAAACAATAATAATAATAACTGTACTAACATTTAAAATAATGAAGATTATGGGCATTATTGGAATGTGAAGGAACGAATAAAAATCGAAACTCAGATGGTACCTTTAAAACATACATTTATTTTAGGTAAGTGTTCAAAAATTGTTTGATTCGAAATCAAAATAAATTTCGATAACTATAATTATAAGTTATAACCTACCTTTCACTAGTAGAGACCTGGGCAAATTAACAATAGAGTTTAAAATCTAGTGTTAAAATTATATAAACTAATATCATTGTATCATCAATTTCTCTTCATCACTATACGGTTTTTATTTGTCTTTTAACCAGCAAAATGTTTTAATTATTTATATTTTTTGTTTCAAATAAAAAAGGGTTTCATGCAAGAACGAGATAACTACATTTTTTTCAAAAATGGGGTTTGGTAGTTTAAAATTAAGAAAAAATGTACGAGTATATCTGTGTAAGAACGAGGCAAATGCGGTAAAAAGTAAAATGCAGACCATCTACAAGTCAAATATTACTGATTAAGAGCAGAAAGAAAGATTTTATAAACACTGCTCAATGTTTATTTTACTTAACAACTAATATTACAGATGAAGTATACAAATTTCTGCTTATTGAGTAGGGATATGAAACCCGCCACCAATAGACGATTATAAAACATTGAAGAAGTAAAAAATCATGAATATACAATAACAAAATATGTATTATAATCAAAATAACGTACAACCGAATATTATTGAAGTGGTTAATAGGTACACAAAAATAAAATTATAATACTAATTACTATATGGTCTTTTTTTCGAATTATTTTATTCCCAACACAATATATATATATTGTATATTATAGCTTAATAACTCGCAACATAAAACGAAAAATAAATAAATTACAAATTATTTTTACGTCCGTTTATTTTGGCAGTAATAAACGTAATTGCATTTATTCGCTTTTTTTGATTTCAAAGATAACGATTTGGTCATTTCTGTTGGATTTGCGTTAAGCGTAGGATCCGCATTTTCCGAAATGGGCAATATCGTCTTATGTACACTGTAATTGCTGTCCTCTCTTTTGAGAAGGTGATACCTAATGCCTGGATTTTTATTGCATTTCGAACAGACTCCGTTTCTAGTTTCAGAAGCCTTTGATATCTGTGGCAGAAATAAATTATTCATGTAAAATACAGAGAGTTCTTATTTTAGGTTTTCAAAAAAAAAAAGATAAAAATATCAAATTTTTTACGAAGAAAATATATTTTAAAAATTCGCATAGGTGCCACACAGGTAACGTTAAAAAATATGGTTACTATAAACAATTGGCTTTAATTTTGAAAATGCATCTTGGACTATTAATAATGAACATCATTAGCTCACTCTACGAAAAAATTAACTATTTAGAAAAACGTATTGTTGATACAGGAAAAAAAAATTGGTATAAGCACAAAATCTAGAAAATATTATCTAATCGGTACTATAGTAAAATAATGTTGCAAAATATCATACGTACATTTTTCGCGAATTTTTGATAGCAGACTTTTTCGTACCCATGTCTTGATTTGCCCGATTCGGTACACATTGATTTTGTAGCTCCCGCGTGATCACCACGGTACCCCATGATTCTACTCATACAAGTTTTTATTTCGCTCAACACTGTATCTATTGCAAGCCAAACAAACAGTACTATTTTCAACAAATTTTCAAAAAAGCGATTATTGAAATGCAATTATTAAAATAATAAATGAATTACGTTTGATTGCATCATTGGTCGAAATTAGTAAAGATACAGAGTTCTTGTCGACTTCTTTTTCTTTCGATTCTGTGGTTGGTGTTTTGATTTTAGAATTTTGATTCGAGTAATTTGTCTCTATCACCATTTCCTGGTCGAGTTTGTCATGATTGATACTACTTTTGTTTAATAAATCGCGGGATGTTATAATCGCACTGGTATTTTGTTGATCTTTGTTATACGAAATATTAATTTCTTCTATATTTGAAGATATTACCTCATTTCCTTTTTCATATTCTGTCCTACCGTTCGTTTCTGTACTTGGAGTGTTGCTATGATTAGAGATTATTGATTTTCTACTTGAAAAATCGGACTTAGCCGTCACTCCTTCGTCAGATTCTTTATTTGCATCACTTACATTACTTACATTACTTACATTCGCTGTTTCATTATTAGATTTATCGGTGAGATTATCTTGTAATGTGTCACGCGATGTTGTAATAATATCGGTATTTCGACGTTGATCAGTTATTTGTTCTTCTATTTTTTCTTCTTTCGGCAATATAGTCTCGTTTTGTGTGTCATTTACTGCCCTACTGTTTATTTCTGCAATTATTGAATTATGTTTGGATAAATCTGCCACCGCTGTTATTTCCTGTTTGTACTGGGTATTTGTACTGTTTACATTCGTAGATAATAAGTCATTATCATTTTTATGCAACGTTTTTATCTTTTTTTTGATTTTTTGACCTTCATTTCTCGTTGATTTTCCATCGTTTTTCTCAATTTGATTCTTCTTTTTAACATTTTTCGGTTTGCCATTCACTCCCATATTTTTTAAACCTACTAAACGGTCAATCGAGTTATTAGATTTGTTTTCATTATCTTTGGATTTTTTGATTGTTTTTCTTTTTTTCGCATTTTTCATTTCATCATTTAAAGATCCATTAAGTTTTGACTTACTTTCTCCGATTTTTTGCTTTATTTCACTCGTATCAATCTGTAAATCATTATTAGCGTATTGACAACTATCAGTTAAAGGCTTATTGAACCACGGAGACAGCATATTAGCAATGAATATTTGAACCTCTTGTAAAAAATCGTCCGTAGAATTTGGTAACAAATGTGCCTGAGTTATATTATTAATTTTCTTTAAAATCAAACGTGTCAGTTTTCTATTCTTCGATAACTGATTGCTGCATTGGACTTGAACGATGTAATTGAATATCAATGACGATAATGTTTTTAAAAAATCTTGTTTCCATTTACTTGAACTACAGTCAGGATTTAAATTTCGTAAAAATTTACATAACTCTATTTGCGTGTTTGGATAATTGGACCATTCCCTGCAAGTTATTAAATGTAAAACGAAGTCAACTGCAATGAAATGTATTATTTATTTATATTTACTGGTCAGAAAAATTTATTTTTGAATTTAATATCTTCTCCAATATTGTCTTCATAGCTGTTGTCAAACTGTCTCCTGAATTTTGTAGGAATTGTTGTACAAAACTATAAACAAATGTTTCAATATCGGATTATCGTGTACCCAGATAACTTGTATACCCTTATCTATTATAATGGATAAGTATGATTCAGATAGGCAGTTTAGATCAAGTTAGATAGGTAAATAGGTAGATAGGTACTCACTGTTGCCACATCGTATGAGTGCTATTTTTAGGACGAAGGCGGTCATTTTGTGGCATTTTCTTGCATCTTTTCATAATGGACTTCAAATTTCGTCTCCCTTTCCACGTGTACCCTTTGGGCGTGGAAAGCATTTCCGTGTATTCGGAGCGTGTTAGACAATTCCGGTTAACAGCCAAAGGCCGTAACTTCGGTTTCATTGTTTGATTTGTTTCACACATGTTTCCACTACCTGGGGATTTTTCCAGGTGACGGATGTATGGGTAGAAAAAATATTTCCTGTGCTACTTTAAAACATTTTTTTTTTTTTATTACAGCTGAAGTTTTAATATTTATTACAATCATCATTGTTTGCATATTACTATAGTAACGATTTGTTGATAATACAATTTCACATCCACTTAGAATCTTAAATAATAATAAAATAATTTAGATTTGTACCAAATTTGAAATTGGAAGGCCTTAAAAGTATATAACCAGTATAAAATAAAAATAATAAAATTGACATAGCATGTATTTGCGGCACATTATCACATTGGATACGCATATTAGCAAATATCTCGTTAAATTATTTTAATGAAATTTTTGTGTTCGATTCTTTATCGTTAACGGAAAGGAATAGAATACCTTGTATATATTGAAGAGGAGTCTTAAAAAAGAACATTTAAGTGGAAAGGGAGAACACGTTTTTATATAATGGGGAATAAATAAAACACATTGTGAAATAGTAATAGTATAGAGTTAGCATTAAGAAATAATAATAAGAAAGTATCTAGGTAGCAATTAAGAAATAGGTTAATATTTATAATGTAAATAGATACGGATATAAATGAGTAAAACAGAAAAAAAATACTTCGTTCGATAGGTGGGCCTCTGTTGTAAATGAGATGTTGAGAAGGTAGGATATAGATGGAAATTCAATTTATTTTTGTATGCAACGATTAATCATTGCTAATGAAAAACGATTCTGAGTGGATTTCGGTAAAACATAATTTAAAAAGCCGTAATATTGTAAATATAGTGTAATATTTACAATTGTCGTCAAAATTTGGTACATAAATTATTATAATTATAATTATTATTATTATTATGATTAATATTTGATATTTGATATACATTTTTTATGACAGTACAATTCTTATAAAAAAAAAGAAATTACATTAAACTCAACGTTTTCTTGTTGACCGCTAAATATAAACATTTCTGTTTGGTCCAACAATTTTATTCATTGTGTACCCCTATCAAATACAAATTACGTAAAAATCTCGCAACATTAAAATGTATATAAATAGATTGAAAGTGGCTTAAATGTTTTACAAATTTTACTGCATTTAGAAAGAGTAAATATTAGTATTTTTTCCAAATTCTGAGGCTCTACGAATATTTTTAACAGAATTGCATTAAATTTATATTTGATTTTAATACAGTAGTACAAAAAGTTACAAAATATAACTCAAAACAAAATGAATGGGGACATAGCAAACATTTTGGAATATTTTTAGAGATGTAAATTATTTTACTTTGTGATTGACTATAAAACTGTAGATTATATGAAGAAGAGAAGATTGGTTAGAACAAAGATTATGATAATATAGCCATTTATATTATTTTCAGTGGTACAAAAATTTTACTTTTTTGTACTTAACTATAATTATAATGTAACATTAGTTATAACAAAATTAATGAGTGAATAGGATTACATGTTATTTAAATATTTTCTGCGATACAAATTATTTTACTTAGTGTTATAAATTTATACAAGGTATATAAGTTTAAAAAATAAGAACAAATTAGCAACAACAAAGTAAATATAATGAAGAATATCTTTTTAACATTTTAAGTATTTCAAAAATGTTTAGTTTTTATATCACATTATCGAGGCAATTATATAATAGTTATAACCGAATAAAGGTGCCCATACACTGCCGCTGTGGTAGCGGTAGTGGTTTAATAGAACTCGTGTGTTATTATTGGAGTCCACACACTGCAGCGGTAAAACGGCCGCTGTAAAATATTGTGTCACGGTTTTTTTAAAAACCGCTGCAAGACCGAATTTTACCGCTACCGTTGGTGGTTTATCAGTTTTGTCATCATTTTATCATCTTCTATATATATAAAGTAAGACGTCCGATACACTCACTCACACTCATCAACTCCTAGCCCAAATTACTAGACGGATCGGGCTGAAATTTAGTATACTAAAAATTACTAATATAACTGTAATATAAAAATTGATAAATAACTGTTGTAGGTAACACAAAAATACTGAACACCGGCCAAGCCGGGTTTTTCAGCTATTATTTTATAATTGTATAGGTATAAGTATAGGTGAATAAATAATATATATTAAATTATAAATATAAAATAAACCGCTACCGCCACCGCAGCAATGTGAACACAGCGGCGATTTACTATATCACTGCAAGAGCACCTTTTATGAGTAAATAGGAATCCATTTTTCATATTTTATTCTTGCCTCCTAACTCTCCCTCTGTGTTCACTACAGCATGCCAGTATTACAATTTATAGAGTTATTATTCATAAAGTATATTTGCAAATACAGATCTTGAAAACAGAATCTCTATAAAAACCTATTCTAAAGGTAAACAAATAGAACAATTTTAATTGAATTCTTTTCTGTTACAAATGTATTGATTGTTTATTAATTTACAAGAATCATTTTTGTTTTTAATACATTTATATTTTGCAATGAAACTATTATAAAAGTTTTTGATTGTAAATTATGAACACATAATATACTTAATATGTATAATATTATAGACACATTTATATCGTATTAATATTTCGTTATAAGTTTTTGAATTTACCACTAAATTATAACTGTAAATAATAATTAGTGCAAATATATCTGCAAAAAAAAAATAACCATATGCTTTGAAAGAAGGAAAAACAATAGTTCAATCTTATTTATAAAACCTCAATTCACTATGGGTCACGGTAAAGAGTTAGTTAATCATACTCAAACTTTACCGTAACTAATAGTTACCTTATTTATTATTGTATTATACTTTAGCATTGATTATTTAAAAATTCAATAATTCTATAATATATTATTTTAGGATATAATAAGAATGGGGAGGTCATCGCAGAAAAATCTTAAAGTAATATAGAAAAGGTGCCCTGAATATTGAATAAGTATTTAATATGGTATAGCATGTTTTTTCGTTATTTACGTTTCGCTATATAACGGTCTGCATTTAAACTCTTTCTTCAAAGAATAATACTATTAAACGCATGGTAATGTTATCACTGTATTGTTATCAACAATAACGAAATAATATTTTTCAATTTTCATTACTAAGGAAATTTTATAATGGTCCATACACTTTTATTTATTTTAACACTACTTTATAGAGTTTTAAAGTGGTAAAACATTTGCTACACATGCATAACTTCTGAAATATACAATTTTAAAACAAAAAATAATAAATAAATAAAAGTGATAACATCAACTGGTATTAATTTTTATATTTTAAATACACGGTGTTGGTAGTATGGAATACATACTTGTACGTATCTAATATGGTATTATGGTATAGTATTCTTAGTAGTTTTTCTTATCTTATTTTAATTAATATTGAAAAATTATGAAATTAATTTCTAATACAATTGTTAAAAAATGTTAAATTAACAGTATTAAAAAAGTAACAGGGTTGAATTACGATTGGTTAGGATATGATTGCGTATAGACCTTTTTTACTATTACGATTGTATACGTTCTACCTGCAGACAATTAGTGCGATGTTTCTGTTGTTCATAATCGTATAAATTTATAATGAAATTTACTTTAGGAAATTATTTCTTATCTTTGATAAAATTTCATAAAATATGTTGTAACTATTTTCACATTAAATTCCCAGGGTAATATTTTTCGATAATTGCAAAATAACTAATAAGATTAAATACAGATTATTACATTGAATATCGCCATATTAGTAAAGCAAAAATTTGCATTTCACCGCCAACATTGTGTCTCGTTGTGACTCGTTTGCGCACATTTTGCGCACCTCTTTTACAACTCGTTTGCGCACACAAATTTTGGGTTTAAAAGAAAAGGCATAACTTGTTTGGGCCTTTGGGCCCATTTACCTTTTTTCGATTCGTTTCAGCACAACAGCACATTTCCCTTCTCACTTAAATATAAGCTTAGGACTTATCAGTTTTCCACATGCGTGATTAAAAATTTGTGTGTGTGTTCGAGTGTGATTTTTTTTTAAACTCTTCGTTAAAGTTGTAATTATTATAATTGTACTATTACTACTAAATACTAATTACTACTAAATAAATTAATAATTTATACTGATTTTGAATAATGGCATGTAAATCCGATTTTTTTTTATATATGTTAAACGATTAATAGTTTTTTTTTTGATATTATTTCCAAATATTTTCTGATTGTACCCTCTTTATTTATTGTTTATTTTCTTTTAAAGTTGACGACTTTCGGATTTATCTTTAAATCGGTTACACTTTAAATTCCAATAGTTATGTCGATTACTTGATGTTTTAATGTTTATAAAAACTTTCTGCACTATTAGAAGTCTGAAGATATATTAATTGGTTCACAAGCCCAAAATTTTGGAGGAAAATTGCTGTCCAAATCAATGTAGTTTTCTAAAATATAATCGGAAAATATATAAGTAGTACTAGGTGATATCGAAATAAGTTCACAAATCCATCTGAGACTTCTTCGGGAGGTAAAAAACTCAATCCATAAAATCACTTTATCCATTGGTCGATTTCGGAATTATTATTTTTGTTCTCGTACTCTGTCAATAATATTTTATCTTGCTGAATGTGTTTAAACCAATTTTGTTCTAAATGGAAGTTACAACATGCAATTTTGCAATTAGGCAAAATGTGCAATACTGCATTATGCGCTGCTTTTTCAAAGCCAAAATGAAAATTGCTTAAATTTATTTTATTACGAGTAATTTGTAAAGATATATTTTATAACTTTTGCCACATATTAATATAAGAATTAGCATGTTTATTACTTGAAAAAAAAACGCCACAGGAACATAAAAATTGTTTACATATAAGAGGATCGTATAAAGTTGAACGAAATAATTTGGCGAGTGCGAAAAAGTCCCGTCTCCATAAACACATTCTGCACTTTGTAGTAATTTTAAATTATTTTTACACGTAAATATGAATAGATATTCATCGTTACTAGCAAAACAAAACTTATTACCTTTGTAAGTAAGATTATGTTGATCACCAATTGTTTCCTAGCATTTTCTAAAGATTTTGGTAAGTTTGGAAAATATTTTTTTCGGCTTTCATACATAGATATGTACACATATGTATATCATTTAAATTATTCAATGTTACCAACCTTTGCCATCGTATTCGTGTTTTTTAATCCATTTACATCCGCAAGCGCAAATGCTTTACAGTACTTGCGTACTTCTCAGTACACTACTTATATAATCTCATTATTCGTCGCTAACTGTAGCGTCCTTACAATTAATGATTCCAAAAAACAACTTTAATCGAAAACGACTTTATTTAGTCTTTTTATTAAGTGCTAAAAACAAGAATGAATAAACTGACTTAAAAAAATCAAAAAAAAGTATTTTCTTTTTTTCATTTATAGAGATAGGAGTGACCAACACCATCACAATATGCAAAATCGGACACTCCTTCGCAACCCACTTGTTTATCATCAGCAAAAATCCTCCATCCTCTTGTGACGAATGTCATGCTGACTTTTCAGTTTAACACATCATCCTAGATTGCACGAAGTACTGGGACATAAGAAACAACCTAACAATATTATTGAATATGGAAGAAGCACTCAACGAAAAAAATATCACTAAAATCATCTCTTTTTAACTAAAATCCACCTAATAAACAAATTTTGACAATGTAAAAATATTTTTCCGATAATAATAATCGATAAAAAAAAACGTAGGAAAAACGTACAATTTCACAATATAATTATTTTACATTAATATGGAAAACGTTTAGGAAAAACTTAGGAAAACTGCTTTAATCGAAAAATAACAAGAAACCTTTTTTTTGTTTCGTTGTATTTTTTTTTTTTTTAATACACGTTTTGAAGTCAAATTCAAAACGAAAATAGCAAACAAAAATTACAGCACTTCAAATTAATTAATTACGCTCGGAATCATCTTTCGTCAGCAATGGTTTATCTTTGCTTACAGATATAAATTAATAACTTTATGTATCCTACCTTCCCAACTTTTCACCTATACCAATGACCGCTCATGTCCCCAGTATCAGTTCTTTTTTTTTTCGTTTGAAATTTGTTTGATTTAAACGTAGTTTAACTTGATTAACGTACGCCGGTCGGATTTCCACTAGTATATAATATAGGCCTATTATGTGCGCTAGTGCACTAAAAGTAGTCCCCCCCCAGTGATGGATTGAGATAATTGATATTAGGAGTGCATATATTATTTTAAACCACCAACTTTAATTGTAAACACTACCACTAACACCACTATTGGTTAACCTTAATATAAATATTAAACACCCACCCTTATATAATGTATATATATTATTATAAGTTGGAGAGATATAACTGGTAGAAATTTGTCAAAAGAAAAAAAAAAATAAACGTTTTTGTAAATAAGTCTCTTCGCTCCACTCGGAATTTAAAATGTATCATAATATTACATTTTAAAATTATATTATTATATTATTATTAGTTGTTTTTTATACTAGAAAGAAGTAACATGATTTTTATTTAAGTTGTTTAAAAGTGTTTTTATTTATTCAACTATTCATTTAAGTACATAATTCAAATAATTTATTGCCATGATTAAAAAACAAATTTGACACTTTCAAATCCGGTTTGGATCTTTTGTTTCTAAAATAGAGAAAATGTATATCAAAATTTCTTTTTCTATTAAATATTTAGATTTAAAATATTATTTTAAATCTGTACATAATAAAAAAAAAAAATGATGCAAGAACAACTTGGCTTTTATTATTTTTAAGTGATAATTTACAAAAAAACATGATTTTTGTTTTATAAACATTTCACATCAAATTTTAAAAATAAATATCTATTATTAATAGGAATATGGATAAAAATCCGTTCTTTAATATTTCAAATAATATTATTATTTGAATGAGGTATATATATGAATATTTAAATAAATAAAAATACACATAATACTTTATAAATAATAGATTTTTTTAAGAAAGTTTTTATTTTTGTTCTACTTGTCTATGTGTAGATCAAACATTTTTAAGAGAAGAAAAATATTAAACAAACAAAATATGGGTACCGTTTGTTAGGCAAGAACTCTATTATATAGGTTCCATTTTGGAATTGGATAATAATGTATTTTGTACATTTCCCGTTTTTTCTCCTTTTTACACGATTTTATTTTTCCCATTTATTGAGAAAACTTCTGGGAAAATCAAAAAATGGCTTCCTTCGGAGTAAGATTTTTGGTAGAAAAGTTTTCACAACAAATCGAGGGGCATTTTGAGATTAAAATAGTCCGAGTGAGCCATGCCTTGGGTTTTAAGGTACACCCAAAATGCATTTGTGTTTTCCTTGTTTAGGTAAAAGGGGTGAAAAAAATGCAAAATATTTCATTTGAAACACGGGCTCGAACACGCGATCTCTAGGATAAAATCAGGTATGTATAATCATTCAGCAACAACAAAAACATAATTTGAGATAACAATATTTAGATATTTAATATAAACATGTAATATCTGCATAATACCTGAACTTCAAAAAGCTATAATTTCGAAACATAGTCAGTCCGCTCAAATACTGACTTTACCATCCTTCTTAAATCGTCAATACAAATATGTTCGAAAACAATAATTGAAAATTAGATTTGTTCCACATAATTTTTACTTAAACGATTTTGTCAAAATTTGATATTAAAATTCCCTTATAAAAAAAAAAAATACCACATTAAACTCAATTTTTTTCACCACAAAGTAAGATTATGAACCTTCTTATTTTATCTATAGAGTAAAATATAATATATAAATAACCTATCGAGTAACCTATCGAATAAAAATTACGTACAAAACTCGCAAAATATCTATAAGTAGCTCAAAAACGGATTCAATTTTTTGAACATTTTACCACGTCTAGAAAAGGCAAATATAATTTTTTTTTCCAAATTTCAAGTTTCTTTGAATATTTTTAGTTGAATTACAACAAATAACACATAAAATAATAAAAGCATTAATTTTGTACATTTCCCGTTTTTCTTACCTTTTATACTGGTTTTTCCCAGATATTATGAAAACCGCTTAGAAAATTAAAAAATGACCTCCAAAAAGGGTTTGGACAACATTCTCAGAAATTCTTCATTCATCAGAAATGGTGCTACGTGTATATATCCGAGCAAGATTTTTTGGTCGGATTTTTGTTTTAAGGATAAAAAAAAAAATAAATATCTTAGTAAACCAATACATTCTTCGCTATACTCGGAATCCAAAATAATAATGATATTTACTTTTGTAACCAAGGTAACCCAAACAACAAATTTATACCACAAAATACCAATATCCCTGTCAGCTCTCTTTTTGGGGTTGAATTTTAGAAATTTCAAATAGCTATAAACAATTTTATCTATAGAGTAAGTGCCGAATTAAAATTAAATATAAAACTAGCAAAATAAAATTGTCTATAAATACCTAGCTCAAACATTTTAAAAATGTCACCACGTCTAGAAATGGCAAATAGAAAATGTTCTGTATACATAATAATAATACATTTTCTCTTTTAAAAAATAAATATTAATATCTCAAATTGGATTATGATATTATTAATAAATGTGCTTTATTGTTTCGTTATTTTGCATAGAACAATAATGTATATAAATATAATTCATATTTTGGTGAAGAGTTTATGGCGTCAAATAGTTTGTATTATAAATCACATTCAAGTAATAAGGAAAATGGGGTGAATTGGCAACTACCCAAATTTTGAAGCACTATGTCGCCTGTAGATTTTCATTGAACTTCCTGTATTCTCATTTGTAGTATTTGTTAATATTTAATGTTGTAAAGGTATATAAAATTGTATTGCACATATCTTAATTATTTTATCACTATTATAGCAACAATAAAGTATTACAACTTACTACTGACACCTCTACTGAAAAAAAATCATAATTAACCATCTCCAATACAGTAGCGGTTCTGACATTAAATTTTTGAGGAGGCAACAACTTTGTATCATTTTAGACACCCAGGTAACACAAGCATATTTTTGCAATCTTTTCAAAAACGTATTCGGAATATTAAAAAATTATTTCGAAAATGTTTTTTAAAATGTCTTAATGGTAAAGTTTAGGTTTTTTAAAAAATATATAATTTTTAATGTAATTGTAATTTAATGTTTTGTACATAATTTTTATTTGGTAGGTTCTCTATGGATAAAAAAGCTAGACTAAACAGAAATGCTTGAAAATCTAACAGGAGATTCTATAAATTTCGTATTTGGGGACAAAAAAAAAAAAAAAAAAAAAAAAAAAACCAATTTGG
>CABPRJ010000570.1:356-23785 GCA_902439185.1 Cinara cedri
TATCGGTCGCCCCGAAATTCGCAACCAATCCGGAGTTTTCGAGAAAAACGATTTTTCCGTGACCGAAACGGTCGAAAATTAACTACCTACGCAAATATCGCACCTGTATCGCACTTTAAATCGCCGTAACTTTCGAACGAGTCGTCGGAATTTCCCGCGTGATGCACCAACGGATGTGTGCTGAAAAGCTGCGTCCAATGGTACAAAACTCGATGAAAACAAACAACTTTAGCCGAAGCAAAGAAAAAAGAAACCGGGAGCGTAATAAAACACGTCCGCACCGTGTCGACAGTCAGTAGACACTCGGTAGATAGGGACAGTGAGAATCTCGTTAATCCATTCATGCGCGTCACTAATTAGATGACGAGGCATTTGGCTAGTTCTCAGAGACCAAGTACCGCCGAAACGGAATGAGGAGTCTTACCCCGAGAGATGCCGAAGAAGTTGCACAGAGGGTATCCTCTACGGGGAGACTTCATCATAGAAAAGCCTACCCGGAAAGAAAGGAAGATAGGAAGGTTTGAAGGAAAGAAAGAGGGAAAGACGCGAGATCGGGGAGGCCTCGCAGTTGTGCGGGGGCGAAGTCGTATCAACCGACGCCGACCCGCCTGTACGTGTCCGTTTCGAGTGTTGAATGTGTACCAGTTGGACACGGACCCCTGCAAGTCCCGCAAGGAATCCCGAACTAAGTCCAAGAGCCTTGAGACTTTGGCTGCTCTCAGCATGCCATACTCCCCGCCAATTAATGGTTAGGGCGACCGTTTGAACATTGGTCGAGTGGTGTCTTGCCCGGATCGCGCTCTTTAAATCCGAGCGGTCCGCATACTTGCGGATCTTATTTTGGTGCCATCCTAAGGTGTTGTTGGCGGACACAACTTGTACATAGCATATGACGGAGGACCGACCTCTCTTATCGTCACACCCAGTGGCAACGATATCTGGCCTAAGGTTCCCGCCTAGCAACATGTAAAGGAACTAGGTCTCACCTTTATAACCCTTCTCACTCAGACCGGCTAAGACCTTCTTAACTAGGCAGTCGTGCCGGAGTATTCGTCCGATGGCAGGATTGGACTATGTGCGCAAGCGTTTCCGAGGGAACGCCGCAAGCCCGACAGTCGGACCACGACGGCCCCGTTTAACGCGCTTTCGTGATTGTAACCCGTTGATTCGGAGCTGCGCGAACCTTTTGAAATCCTTACCGGGGATACCGGCATGGCTTCGCAGGAACGCGACAGAAGCGGGCTCCTCGGGGCACATAATTAGCTCGCAACCATCGACCGAAGAGTGTAGGCTAATCCGAAAGGACTGCTTGAGCATTGACCCGTGGAGTCGAAACGCTTCGCGAACGGCCGGGACGGACGATTGCTCAAGTCTTACGTACCTCTTGAAACGAGACTTCGGGACTGATATTTCGGGGTTGCCCCCGCCGGTTCCGGACGGGCGTTGCGCGCAAACGCAACAGACCCGCCGCACCAAACCACCCCGCGGACGGTTTACTCCGGACGGATGGAGACTTCGGGACTAGGAATTCCCAAGCCACCCGCCGAAGTTGGCGAGTGGATGTACGAGTTGGAGCACGAAATTGGCAGATCAAGCCAGGAGCGAGCAGCATATCTTGTCTCATGTGACATTGTTCGCAGCTTACCGGCCGAGACTGCCCCAAACGTCAGTCCATGAATGAACATCGGTATGAGGTGATCACGTAGAATGGCCAGTCGCATCGGCGCGGCTGAGAGCTGACCGATTGCCGAAGCGTACGACGCACAATTATACTCCTCCAGTCGACCGCCCTAAAAAAAAACCGACACAGAGAGCGGGGACGGGTTCGCCGTTTAGGACGTACACCGTATCCACCACCTTCAACTTGTGATCGCGGCCAGACGGTATCTGGGTCAGCGTTGCGCTTTTCGCTGGGTTCAGCCTCAAGCCATCTACAGACACCCGGTCCGTGAACGCCTCGAACGAGCGCTGCAACCCTAATGGTGTGAAAGCCACCAGAATCACATCGTCCGCGAACGCGAGGGCGCTCACTTTCTCGGACCTAAGTGTGTAGCCAACGGCATGTGGTACGGTTCGGAACGCTTCGTCTACTACCACGTTAAATAATAACGGCGACAATGGCGCACGCCTTTCAAAACCGAGATAGGGCCCATGAACACTGACCCCCCGCCTGATTGCAGGTTCAGAACGCGCAAGTATTCGACTCGTGGGAAACTGAATCGAACGCCTTCGACAAGTCGAGAGACGCGAGAACGGAGACCCTTACAAGACGAGCGGGCGTCCCGAAGCAACTAATGAAGCAGGAAGATGTTCTCCGTAACTCCATCCGCACGCCGAAACGCGCGCTGCCTTGTGTCGACAATCGAGAAACTCTCCAGACGGCGAGCCAAAATTCTATGAAAGTGCCGGAGCGCCACCGAAGCGATCGAAATCGGACGGTAGTTTTCCGGACACGAGGGTCACCCTTTTTCGGTAAAAAGATGGTATTGGAAACCGAAAGTTTAAATGGCAGCTCCCCGCAGGCGTTTACCAGGTTGAATAGGCCGGCCAATAAAGGTATGGGGTACGTCTCCACAACCTGACCGGGAACCCATCCGGGCCAGGCGAAGTGTTAGAGCTGGGAAGGCATGACAGCACTTCCTCAGACGAGAGGGGGATAGAATGTCGTAAGTTGTTGAGACACGCGCGGGCGGGTCCTGAATCCGGTTAGGTTAATGGGGGCTGCGCTCTCGATGATCAGAACCCAGTAAGAACACATTGCGTTGAACGGCGGCCCTATGACCTTCGAATCAACCCCTGAGAGTACACGGTCTATGACAGACTTTCTCCTAGATCTCCATTCATAAACGTTCCTTCTATACTCAGCGGCTTTCAACGCTTTCGTCTTGGTTTTTCTATTACCCTTATTCTTATGAGTAATTTTAGCACCGGGCCGGTGCCTCGCACCTTTCCCGTGGTTCGGTGGTAGCATGTTACCCGAACCACTCACGGACAAACCTTTAAAACCGCACTTGCCGTATTCGTGATACCAACTGGCTATCGCGAGAAAGGGGCTCTTTTCCTGGTCGACTAGATCCTGGGCCGCTTTAAGGAGTTTGTGAGCTCGGTGTCAGGTCACCGTCGCTAGCAAGGCGACAGCGCAGTCAGCCGCTTCTTTAGCGTTGCTCACGCGGGTCAGTACTCGCGCGGACACTGGCAAAGGAACCATTCTCGTCATTAGCGACATCGAAAGACGCCGTGGACTCCTCAACGACAACCTCCGGGGTATCTTCCGTCAATTCCAGTACAGGACTCATACGGCCGCGTTTAGGTGCGTGAATTGCTCGACCAACGAGTTGGCGATGCTCCGCGCACCTCCGGCGGGCCTTGAGGGACTTGCCAGAGCAAACCGGATGGTTCTCAATCAAGTACGCGTTGATACTATTCGTAGGAATGCCGCTCAGTTGCGCCTCCGCCTTGATGTGCTCCACCAGGCGCTTCTCGTCAGTCCATCG
The DNA here is from genome assembly GCA_902439185.1 of Cinara cedri. NCBI lineage: Eukaryota > Metazoa > Arthropoda > Insecta > Hemiptera > Aphididae > Cinara > Cinara cedri. The sequence continues at coordinate 3,851 of CABPRJ010000570.1, forward strand.
AACGTTCTTCCGTTCGACGACTATCTGGCTATTCGCCACAACACCGTGGGCTTTATTCATATGGACACCCACACCAGTTTTGGTCGTAAATTCAACACCGCACACAGCACACGCAAAGGGAGCCATAGCCGGACAAACAGTCACACCCTGGTACGCTCCAACAATTTTGACCGGCACCGCTGTTTGAGATTGCCGGTCTATCCGAGGCTCTATTTTTGAATCATTCATTGTTGGATAAAATAGGCCCGTGACGTATGGCGACGCCGCGGACCCGAGGAGCGTCCTGGTCTGTACTAGACTAGTTCTAGCCCTGCTGCACTTAGCTGACCTAGGACTCGGCGGGGGGGGACCCGCCACTTCAACGGCCGACTACCCAGGTAACAGGGCGATGCTATTGTGCACTTCGACAGTTGAAGCACCACTGACATATGCAGAGGCACCGTGGACGCTTACCATGCTAAGCCACGCGGTGTGCCGCCAAACATCGCCACTCAAATTGAGGCCTTAGCACCTGTTATAAATAGGACCTGTGCCCATAAGGGATCCCGAGACGCTTTCCGTAGTACCAAGTTGTCGGGGGTTACCGGGACAGCCAGACGACACGCGAGTGTCCCGAGGCTTGTTGGCCGAGGGACCAACTGCCGACTTCGCTCCCTTCCGGGTTGCACTATCCTTCCCGGAAGAGGAGGCGTCCCCCCGGGGTTTCCGAACAGACTTGGTCTTGTTGGGTACCTGGATGGGACTGGTCGCTTTGTCGCTTGTCTCGTTGGGCGACTTCGTTACTACCATTGATTGAGGCGTGACCACTAGGGTCTCGACTAGGAGGTCCAGTGTTTCCACTATCTCCGTACGTTTCGACTTAGGGAGTTGCTTTTTGCAGGACTCCAATAGGTCACGGATGTCCTGCTTTAGCGTCATAGCTTTCGCTACACGGCCGCGGTTAGTCATTGGCTCACACCCAGCCAACGACTCTAGTTTTGCGCATTTTGCGCCGGAGTCCTCCGACCCCCACTCGGACGAGTCCAGCACATTATGCCGTTTCCGGCCTAGGCCCGACATCACGCACCCTAATGTGTCGTCCTGTTGGGGCAAGGGTATGTGCATTTTCCCTTGCCCAGAAGAGCTTGGTACGCCGCTAATCGTCGTGGGGGCGCTCAACGGCGCTCCAGACCCGCCACGTGGAGGCGTCTTCTTGACCGCCGTGTCATTGTCTGCGCGGTCGGAGATGTCTTCAACCGCGCAGTCGCTATTTCTACCCCGAGTTTGGGGTTGGTCATTACATCGTCATTGGACCTAGCCGGAGATCGAAACATTGTTTCGCTCCGAGCACGTTTTGTCTCGTGCAGACTTGTGGTCCGGGGCTTCCCCCGAGCCTACCCGGAACCACTTGTACTCAAATAGAGTGTTGACACGCCCTATCCCGTGATCTCGGGGGGAGAATCTTTCGTAACAGATGTCACTCGGATTCAGCAAAGTCACGTTGTTGTATAAGTGGCTACAAATCATACCACGGCGAGTCGGGTCCACTACAACATTGGCCCAAAAACCGAACCCTGAGGAAATCCTCTGGAAAGACCAACCATAGACCTTGCACCACCTAGTACGACACTGGCTGTCCGCCCATAAAGATAGCTCTTTGTGATGGCACATAATCCCGGACTACATCCAAGGAACCGCATGTCATTGAACAGTTCGTCCCAGTTTAAGTTATCGAAGGCCCCTGAAATATCAAGCATGATAGCCACCGTATGGATTGATACCTGCCGGGAGTGCCAATTTATAAGGTCCTTAATAGCCATACCAGTAGACCTAGACCGCGTGAAGCCATATTGTCGGCCGCTAAGATGAGGAGAAAGCTGCATGGATATTCTTGAGCATATGACTCGCTCCAGAACCTTGCCCAGCGTTGGGAGGAGGCTTATAGGTCTGTATGATTTTACAATAGAGGGGTCACGAGACCGACCCTTAAGAACTGGTATGACAAACGCATTTTTCCAAACATCCGGGAAAACTCCAGACCTCAGGCAATCGTTAATGAGGTCTAGGTAGTAAGGGGCAATCGTGGAATACGCATGCCTCAAAATCGCACCCGTAATGCCATCACTACCAGGAGCCTTTTTTGGCGACTGGCACCAAACAGCTGCCTTCAGCTCGTCCTCAAGCAAAACATCAGAAACAAACGGCCCATTAGGCAAACCCATCATTGCCGGGGGAACTAATTCCGGATCATTTGGGATGAGAGAGTTCAAAAGCAGTGACGCGGATTCACTACAGGAAGTGGTGTAGCTCCCGTCTTCTTTCAAGAACGCCATTGGAAGTGGCTTAGCGTCTTAGCGCTGAGCGCTACTTGCGGGCGGTCGTGGAGCTAGAGCGACGACGGCGAGCCGCCGCCGGTCCAGGGTCTTCAGAGGGAACACCGGCACGGACCCAAAGGTCCGTACCTTTTCCACGACCGGGATAGGTTTCCGTGCGCCCACTAGGTACAGTGGATTAGCTTTACTATCAGGCGCCTGTCCTACAGCCACCACGTTTCAGCCGAGTTAGGCTCCTCAACCTTGGGGGCACTAAGTCCGGAGCGGCCTGGCCGTTCCGGCGTGAAGTGGGGCTCCCCCACCCGTGGCACCGACTGGGTTTTCAGTTGACGTCGGTAGGTCAACCCGAGAACGCGTCTCTCCCACTATTTTGGCTCCTCAGCCGGCTAGTGGTGGGCCTATACGGCGGTTTCGGACTGTACGAGCGTACCTACCGGGCACCGCCAGAGCCCTCCCGCGCCAGAAACGGGTCCACCTAACCTAACTCGATCCTAATCTCACCCGAACCTAACCTTTTATTTTTTTTTTCAATCAGCAATACTCCAGTACACCCAGAACCACCGTTAGAAATTGCTTTGGGTGCACTGGCCGCTATCGTTTATTAACGAAATTTTACAAATACGCGACTATGCCGCAAAACAAAAGGCCTGTTTACCCCTAAACGGGGCAGGCTAACAACAAGTGACAAGAAACAATCAATAGCACATATAACAACTTAACTTTAACAAATGACTTAACCTATCGTTCTGGAGACGGGTGACGCTGCGCCGGTCATTCCCTCTGCCGCCTTCGCTCGTCTTCCTCTCTCGCCGCCATGATGTGGTTAGCGAACGCTTTGACCACCTCCCACGCCCTCCTGGATGCCAGCATAGCGCCCACCAACGTCTCCGGAACCAAGTCGGCACCAATGTCGATCTCCAGCCTCCTCCTTGCCTGCCACCATCTGTCACACTGGAAGAAGGAATGCTCTGCGTCGTCGACCGCGGCCTGACAGTCAGCCCTCCTGCCGTACAACTTCTTTGTTACCAGTTTGTACGGAAGGCCCCACGGATCGGTGTCGACCTGCCGGCACAACACCTTTCAGCACTCCTCCTTGCTGTCCCGGATCGCTTTCCTCAACGCGGACCGGTGGGCCCTGAACTCCTCCCTCAATGCTTCCGCCTCTTCCGGCGAAGCCCTTGGACGGCACCTGGTGAACTTCCTCCTGGCATGAAGACAGACTTTTCTAAGCTCCGCGATCTGCGACGTCCAACAAAAAACCGGCCTTTTCCCTCCTCCGTATCGTCCGGACGGCATGCATGCCGCGCATGGGCCGTCAACCTCCGCCTCGCTCACTCCCGGTCTCCCCTGCAAAATTCTGGTGAAGGCGCCCCTCTCGTCGGCGGTGGCTTCGCACACGGCTGCGCGGTGGCCGTCCTTACCGCAACGCCAGCAGACAGAGGCCCTGTCCGGCCCAGTGCACCCGCTCGACATATGTCCGAAGGCGAGGCACTTAAAGCAGCGCGTCCTGTCCTCACGAATTCGGACCCTGCAGCTCACCCGAACCTGTTTTTTTTTTTTTTTTTTGTGGTATCGCGACAGGAGGGGACGTTTATTAAAACAAATCAACATACAAACAAACAAAAAAAAAAAAAATGTTGATATATACAAGTAATAATCGAAAATTCTCGTAACCCCCTTACGCGGGGGGCGGGCTCACAGTATTAGAAAAGAAACAAAAAATATGATACAAATATATATACAATTGGATACAATCGAACGCCTTCGTCCTCTTCTCGAGCCGTCAACCGACCGCCGCTCTAGAACACTCGTTCTGGCCTCCTCCTCCTCCTCCTTTCAGCCCGTTGACGATCACGCTCGAGCGCCTCCTCCCTGCCCAGGACCGCTTCGACGAACGTCTGGAAGGCGTCCGTCACGGACTGGGCGGCTGAGATTTCGGGGTTGCCCCCGCCGGTCCCGGACGGGCGTTGCGCGCAAACGCAGCTGCCCGCCGCACCAACCACCCCGCGGACGGTTACCCACATCCGTTTCTGGATCATGAACCGCCCGCGGCCGGCGTCGCGTGCTTTCTCTTAGGAAAGACTTATTTCGGTCAAAGACGCTGGTACATCGCCTAGTGGCCCAGCTGCCCTAACTGCCATCTAGCCGGCTTACGCGGACTGGAAGGCTATGCGGCGTCTATTTGATGTCGGGGTAGGCGTCCCCTTAACTGTCCGCGTACTTAGCATGTATTAGTGCCTCTCCCTCATGGGGAGTATAGCCCGCGCGAATCGCTCGAGAGCCGCAAGTGACCGGGAAGACGCCACCAAGTCGGTGGGACTCCACGGCCCTCGGACCCCCGAGGCNCATCCACTGTTGTGTCGGACGGCATAAGCGAATCGACCATAAATTGGAGGGTCAGAGGTACTGATAATGTGCAGCCATTATCTCGGAGGCGGAGTGCCGACAACGCTCCGTTACGGCTATGCCGGCACCTACCGTCACTCCTAACGTAATGCCGGTGGACCGGACCCCAGGGGTCATCGTTACCGACTCTCGTCACAAACTGCCGCCAGGACTCGACCTTCGTTTTACGGATAAGTCGGACCAGGGCGCGTTTGAGTGAAACGTACTGCTTTCTTAGTGCCTCGCGGTCGGTCGCGTCCCTCGTTCGCTGAAAGCGTTTTCTGGCACGGCGGACACCCCCGCGGGCAGCGTCGATCTCGACCGTCCACCAAGGAACGGGTTTTGGGCCCGCACCATGGGAGACCGGCATCGAAACGTCACATGCCCTAACGAGAGCGTTTGAAACCGCCGATACACCGTACTCGACTTCGGCTCTGTCGGTTGCGTCATCAAGGAACCGACGGTTCGCCTCCAGGCAAGCCCGGAAGGCGGGCCAATCGGCCTTACTCTCAACATATCGGCTCCTGCAGCCGCGAACAGCCCCGCGACTCCCGTGAACGCCCCAAGAAAGGGTGATCGCTCGGTGGTCATAGTCATCTTCCCCCACACACACGGCCCAATCCTCGATTTCTCGTGGATGGGTCGTGAGGGTGACGTCAATATGGCTAGACCCCGAGTGGGAGACGAAGGTTGCCGGAGAATCCGGATGGTTCGCGACATACAGGCCGACTTCGATCAGCAGGTCTTCGAGGTCGCGTCCCCGTTCGTCTGTGGCTGCGGCTCCCCACAAGGCCGACTTAGCGTTTGAGTCTATGCATAGGATGACCCGTTTACCCCGTAATGCGCTCAAGATTAATCGTATTCGCTGGAGGAATGGTTCAAGAGCGAGCGAGAATCGACAGTACATCGAGACGATGTAAAGGCTATCCCGCCCGTATGAGATTTCCACCACCACCGTATGAGAGTCGCCGAACTGAGTCAGGTTAAGCACAGGCAACCCCGGGCGGAATACGACGACGGCCGCCGATGGCGGGTCCGACGCGCAGCCGTTCGAGATCACTGTGACGCCCGAGCCAAGATCGCGGACCTCGCCGCGGGAAGTATAGGGCTCTTGGAGCGCTATCACGTCAAGCCGTTCCTGCATCGCCCACATGCCCAGTGCCGCGGACTTCACCTGACACCGGCCCGTATTGAGCTGGGCCAGACGAAGCCGCGACGCCTGAGCGATACGGGAAGACGTATTATCCATAGCTTATTCTAAGCTTGGCGCTCTCTGCCGCTTTCCCAGCAGCGGGACAGGTGGCACTCGTCGCCCGATGGCCAGCTGGTACGCGTGAGCGGACACAGTTGACACACCGTGGTTTTTCCGCCACGCACGGGCATGTTTTGACTTCATGCCCGGTTTTGCCACAGTGGGCGCACGTTAGTTTGCCACGACATGCTTTCGCAGTGTGGCCGAAGTTGAGGCAGTTGTGGCAGCGGGTTACACGGTCATATTCGCTGACTCGCGACCGTGACCACTCTAAATAGAGGGTTTTCGCCTTCATAAGCGCGGCGAAAACTACTGGATCGGCTTCACAAACCCAATCGACGTAGTCAGTGCGGCGCGGTCCGACCTTGAAAATGGGCTTCAAGCCTTCCTTAACCCGGTCACCCGAAAGGTCACCCCATACGGCCGGGTTCTGTTGAACGGCACAGTCCACTAGTGATGCCTCGCTCAGGCATAGCGGGACGTCCCGGACGCGAACGCGGGGTTTACGGACCGGGGGACCCGAGACCGTGAAACCCGCGGTCTTGAGAGACTCCGAGGCCCGAATTCTGTCGTAGGTGGCTTTGTCAGCCGCCTCGACGATCATCGTCCCCGAAGCTGCAGTACGGGAGTGCGCCACGCGGAGGCCATTGGCCCGCGGGTTGACGACGCTCCAGAACTGCGCCTCGTTATTCCGGACCGGCTCGCCAGCCGTCGTTGCTGGCTTCACGAATAGAGTGAGTCCGTTCCGCCGCTTTTCCTTCCGTTTTGCCGACTTTGACATCCCGGGTTTGGGAGTCGGCTGCTGTGACCGGGTAGGTGCCTTAGGTACGGCAGTCTTTTCCGACACACGCACTGGCCTAGTCTTGGGGGTCGCCACCGAGCAAATTTTCGCTGCTGCCACCTTCGCGTATGTGGTTGGCGCGCTTTTTTTGCATGTCCCGAGGCTTGTTTGCCGAGGGGCCAACTGCCAACTTCGCTCCCTTCCGGGTTGCATTGTCCTTCCCGGAAGAGGAGGCATCCCCCTGGGGTTTCCGAACAGACTTAGTCTTGTTTGGTTTCCAGATGGGACTGGTCGCTCTTTCGCATGTCTTTATTGGTTCATTCGTCACTACCATTGGTTTGGGCGTGGCCACTAGGGTCTCGACTAGGAGGTTTAGTGTTTCCACTATCTCCGTACGCCTCAATTTGGGGAGTTGCTTTTTGCAGGACTCCAGCATGTTGAGGATGTCCTGCTTCAGCAACATCGCTTTGGTCACACGGCCGCGGTCAGTCGTCGGCTCACACCCAGCCAACGACTCTAGTTTGGCGCATTTAGCGCCGGAGTCTTCCGACTCCGACTCGGACGAGTCCAGCACATTATGCCTCTTTCGGCCTGGGCCCGACATCACGCACCCGAATGTGTCGTCCTGTTGGGGCAAGGGTACATGCTTAGGCCCTTGCCCAGAAGAGCTTAGTACACCGCCAATCGTCTTGGGGACGTTTAGCGGCGTTCCAGACCCGCCACGTGGAGGCGTCTTCTTGACCGCCGTGTCTGGTCTAGTGTCTACGCGGTCGGAGTTGCCTTCAACCGCGCATTCGCTATTACTACCCCGAGTTTGGGGTTGGTCGTTAGAGTTGTCAATTATCGTCACTTTATCAGTCTCCTTCCTGGGTTGGGAAGGGACCTTGTCCTTGGACCTAACCGGAGACCGAAGCATTGCTTCGCTCCGTGCACGTCTTGTCTCGTGCGGACTCGTGGTCCGGGGCTTCCCCCGAGCCTACCCGGAACCACTTGTACTCAAATAGAGTGTTGACACGCCCTATCCCGTGATCTCGGGGGGAGAATCTTTCGTAACAGATGTCACTCGGATTCAGCAAAGTCACGTTGTTGTATAAGTGGCTACAAATCATACCACGGCGAGTCGGGTCCACTACAACATTGGCCCAAAAACCGAACCCTGAGGAAATCCTCTGGAAAGACCAACCATAGACCTTGCACCACCTAGTACGACACTGGCTGTCCGCCCATAAAGATAGNTGAGCTGGGCCAGACGAAGCCGCGACGCCTGAGCGATACGGGAAGACGTATTATCCATAGCTTATTCTAAGCTTGGCGCTCTCTGCCGCTTTCCCAGCAGCGGGACAGGTGGCACTCGTCGCCCGATGGCCAGCTGGTACGCGTGAGCGGACACAGTTGACACACCGTGGTTTTTCCGCCACGCACGGGCATGTTTTGACTTCATGCCCGGTTTTGCCACAGTGGGCGCACGTTAGTTTGCCACGACATGCTTTCGCAGTGTGGCCGAAGTTGAGGCAGTTGTGGCAGCGGGTTACACGGTCATATTCGCTGACTCGCGACCGTGACCACTCTAAATAGAGGGTTTTCGCCTTCATAAGCGCGGCGAAAACTACTGGATCGGCTTCACAAACCCAATCGACGTAGTCAGTGCGGCGCGGTCCGACCTTGAAAATGGGCTTCAAGCCTTCCTTAACCCGGTCACCCGAAAGGTCACCCCATACGGCCGGGTTCTGTTGAACGGCACAATCCACCAGTGATGCCTCGCTCAGGCATAGCGGGACGTCCCGGACGCGAACGCGGGGTTTACGGACCGGGGGACCCGAGACCGTGAAACCCGCGGTCTTGAGAGACTCCGAGGCCCGAATTCTGTCGTAGGTGGCTTTGTCAGCCGCCTCGACGATCATCGTCCCCGAAGCTGCAGTACGGGAGTGCGCCACGCGGAGGCCATTGGCCCGCGGGTTGACGACGCTCCAGAACTGCGCCTCGTTGTTCCGGACCGGCTCGCCAGCCGTCATTGCCGGCTTCACAAATAGAGTGAGTCCGTTCCGCCGCTTTTCCTTTCGTTTTGCCGACTTTGACATCCCGGGTTTGGGAGTCGGCTGCTGTGACCGGGTAGGTACGGCAGTCTTTTCCGACACACGCACCGGCCTTGTCTTGGGGGTCGCCACCGAGCAAATTTTTGCTGCTGCCACCTTCGCGTAAGTGGTTGGCGCGCTTTTTTGCATGTCCCGAGGCTTGTTTGCCGAGGGACCAACTGCCAACTTCGCTCCCTTCCGGGTAGCATTGTCTTTCCCGGAAGAGGAGGCATCCCCCTGGGGTTTCCGAACAGACTTGGTCTTGTTGGGGACCCAGATGGGACTAGTGACTCTTTCGCATGTCTTAATTAGTTCATTCGTCACTACCATTGGTTTGGGCGTGGCCACTAGGGTCTCGACTAGGAGGTTTAGTGTTTCCACTATCTCCGTTCGCCTCAATTTGGGGAGTTGCTTTTTGCAGGACTCCAACATGTTGAGGATGTCCTGCTTCAGCTCCATAGCTTTATTCACACGGCCGCGGTCAGTCGTTGGCTCACACCCAGCCAACGACTCTAGTTTGGCGCATTTAGCGCCGGAGTCTTCCGACTCCGACTCGGACGAGTCCAGCACATTGTGCCTCTTTCGGCCTGGGCCCGACATCACGCACCCGAATGTGTCGTCCTGTTGGGGCAAGGGTACATGCTTAGGCCCTTGCCCAGAAGAGCTTAGTACGCCGCCAATCGTCTTGGGGGCGTTTAGCGGCGTTCCAGACCCGCCACGTGGAGGCGTCTTCTTGACCGCCGTGTCTGGTCTAGTGTCTACGCGGTCGGAGTTGCCTTCAACCGCGCATTCGCTATTACTACCCCGAGTTTGGGGTTGGTCGTTAGAGTTGTCATGAGTCGTCAATATATCAGTCTCCTTCCTGGGTTGGGAAGGGACCTTGTCCTTGGACCTAACCGGAGACCGAAGCATTGCTTCGCTCCGTGCACGTCTTGTCTCGTGCGGACTCGTGGTCCGGGGCTTCCCCCGAGCCTACCCGGATCCACTTATAACTCAATAGAGTGTTGAAAACACCCTATCCCGTTGGTCTCGGGGAGTGATCTTTCGCGACAGATGTCACTTGGATCAGCGAAGTCACGTAAATATATAAGTGACTACAAAAGCATACCACGGCGAGTCGGGTCCAAAATAGAACTAACTAAAAAGTAAGTCTTAGAAGAGTATAACTATCGAGAATAACTTATCTTTGTAACACCAGGGCTGGGCGGCTGCCAAAATCCTTTTAGTCCTCCCGGGATCATCTTCGGGCAGCAGAGCCGGATCCGCAGGGAATCCTTCGTCTCGATTCTTTGGCCGCCGATCTCTAGGGCGGGCGTCACGAACTTCCGCCTTCCGGTCAGGACGACGGCTTCCGACTTGTGGACCGCCAACTCCAAGCCGTTGGACGCTATCCATCCTGCGACCGACTCCAGCGCCGGGTTGAGGACTTCTTCAAGCAGGGCCCCTGTGTTCGCAGTGCCGAGCATCGCCACGTCGTCGGCGAACGCGACCAGCCGCGCGCCGGCCGGCATCCGCGTCTCCAGCAGCCCGTCGTAAAATACGTTCCACAGGACTGGTCCTAGTACCGACTCCTGCGGAACGCCGCAAGTCACCGGCCTGGGTTCGGAGATGGTGGGCACCAAAAGGGAGCGGTCCGAGAGGTAAGATCTTAATATCCCGGACAGGTAGCCCGGGATCCTCTTTTTGCCGAGAGCTGCGTCGATCCACTCCCACGGCGCGGTGTTGAACGCGTTTCGGACGTCCAGCGAGATGACGACGCACAAGTCTCGCTCCCGCGCCGCTGCCCTCGCCGTCTCTAGTACGGCCCCGATGGCGTCTTCTGTCGATCTCCCTCGACGGAAGCCGTACTGGTTCTCGGCCCAGCCGCCGCCCACGCTGGCCAAATGCTGATTTAGCCGCGTGAGCAGCAGCCTCTCCATCACCTTGCCCGTGGTGCTGAGCAAACTCAGGGGCCTGAAGCTCGACGGGTCGGCGACCGGCTTTCCGGGGCCCTTGTGAANCAGAGCCGGATCCGCAGGGAATCCTTCGTCTCGATTCTTTGGCCGCCGATCTCTAGGGCGGGCGTCACGAACTTCCGCCTTCCGGTCAGGACGACGGCTTCCGACTTGTGGACCGCCAACTCCAAGCCGTTGGACGCTATCCATCCTGCGACCGACTCCAGCGCCGGGTTGAGGACTTCTTCAAGCAGGGCCCCTGTGTTCGCAGTGCCGAGCATCGCCACGTCGTCGGCGAACGCGACCAGCCGCGCGCCGGCCGGCATCCGCGTCTCCAGCAGCCCGTCGTAAAAGACGTTCCACAGGGTACCGCCTCCTGGAAGCCAGACACGCCCGCCGCATCCGGGCGATGTCTTCGGACCACCAGTGCACCGGTCGCCTACCGCCCGCTTCCGCTGGTCTCCTGGGCATTGACGCGTCGCACGCCTCCGTCAAGTAGTCGGAGAGCAGAACGGCCGCCTCTTCGGCGGCGACGTTCTCCGGTAGCTCCGGCTGCCGCTCGTCGAGAAAATTGGCCAGTCTCGCCGGATCCAGTTTCCGGCAACACCAGCCCGGCGGTCGATTTCCCCGGCTAACGCGTCCGCTCTCCACCGCCCGTTCGCGCGATTGCCCACCAGTAATCAACTCGTAGTATATGGTGGTATACTGGTGGTCGCTGTCGCTGAAGGCCTCCAGCACCCTCCAGTCGGAGACCCTCAACGAGTCTCGCAGCCGCGCGAACGTGACGTCGATTCAGACCCCGCTCGCCGGAACGTCGGGCTATCCCCGACGTTGGAGACGACGAGACGGAGGTCCGCTGCCCATTCGACTAACATCCTGCCCCGAGCGTCCTCGAGCGCCGAGCCCCAGTCTCCTGACTTGGTGTTGAAATCGCCACCCACGATGATGTCCGTGTCGTGAGTGACGTTCCGGAGAGACTCCAGTCTCCCCAGCCGCTCCCCGAACTCGGCGATGGAGCAGTTCGGCGACAGATAGCAACTGTAGAAGGTGACGTCGCCTAGCCGCATCCACGCGAATCCGGGGCCGGACCCCTTGGCGACGGCGTGTAGGGNTTTTTTTTTTTTTTTTTTTTTTGTTCTCCAGGTCAACCATTGGCGTTGTCGGCTTGTCGGACCGTCCTCCGAGCGTCGCCCTTGCTATCACATGCACGGTATCTCCTCTTCCTCTTCCCGGGCCGTCGCCTGACCGTCGCCCTAGACATCTCGTACCCTCCTTGCAAGACCCTCTGCTTCCTTCTGTCTTGCCCTTTCCTGGGTTTCCTTGGAACCAAGAATTGCCTCTACCATACTTTCAAAGGCCGTTGCCTGTTTCTGGGCCTCGAACATTATTCTGTCCCTGGCTCCAGGGTCTTCGGGAAGATCTCCATTAATTGGGCCGCATAATAGCTCCTGGATGCACCCGGCGTCAAATGTTGCATTCCTACGAAGTAGCGGGGTCCGAAATTCGGCCCAACTTGGGCACTGGAATATGGTGTGCTCCACCGTATCCATTTCATACCCACACTGAATGCACTCCGGGCTAGAGGCTCTCCCCATCTTGTGTAGGTATGTTTGGAAGCATCCATGCCCCGATAAGGCCTGCGTCAAGTAATACGTCATCTTGGTATTAATCTTGCGTTTCAGCCACCTATCGAGGTCAGGAATAATCCTCCTTGTCCACCCGGACTCTTTGAGTGACCATCTACCCACCCAGTCTTCAATAGTGGCTCGCCTCGCTTCCTTTTTTATATCCACCTTGCTTATAGCTGGGATCGCCCCTGCGCGTCTTACTCGGTTGATCACTTGACTCCTTTCCAGGGCAAGGAGGTCGACCGGTGGTAACTCCGCGAGCACCTGTACAGCCTCCGTGGACACTGTCCTATATGCCCTGATCAACCTCAGACCGACCCTTCTTTGGTGCACAGTCAGCTTGCTTCGATTCCTGGCGGAGCTCATCGCTGTATTTGCCCACACGGAGGCACCGTATAGTAGCTTGCTGTGAACCACAGAGGCTAAAAGCCGTCTCCTGGCGATGCTAGGGCCTCCCAGATTCGGCATCAGACTGCCTAAAGCCCTTACTAGACCCGCCGCGCTGTCCGCAGCGACGGAGACATGTCTGGTAAAGTTCATCAGCTTATCCAGATCGATTCCGAGGTATCTCATTGTGCTCTTCACCTCAATAGACTCGCTTCCAATTACCAAGACTGGCTTGGTGAACGCCCTTTTGCCGGTCAGCAACACCGCTTCAGATTTATGCGACGCCAGACTCGGCCCATTGTGTTGCATCCACTCTTCGACCAGTTGTAGAGCTGGGTTAAGCACTTGACTCAGCAGCTCACCAGTATGTTCTCTACCCACGACTGCTACATCATCCGCAAAGGCGATTAACTGGACACCTTTTGGCATGGGCAGCTCCAGTAACCCATCATAAAAAATGTTCCAAAGTGCTGGACCCAATACGGAACCCTGTGGGACCCCGCATGTCACTCGTCTCACCGCATTTATTGCACCAACTACCAATTGTCGGTCAGATAAGTATGACCTTATTAAGTTTCTAATGTATCGAGGTACCATTTTCCGTCCAAGAGCTGTGTCTATGTGTTGCCACGGAGCAGAGTTGAACGCATTGCTCACATCCAATGAGACGACTGTACATAGATCGCGATCCTGAGTCGGCCCTCCCGCCGCGTACCAGTTGGGATAGGGTCTAGCACTACCCGTCACCCGCCACTGGTGAGGCTGCGGCCTATCTTACCGCTGTCGCGTTTTTGGTCACGGACAACCTTCGGCGAGAGCTCCACCGATAAAGCGGGTAGGAGCCCGGGAGCACGCTCACCGGGGACTTTCCCCTAGCCAGCTTGGCTATAACCACAAAGTATCGCCCCTGTTAAGAAGGTCCATCATCGGTGGGATGTTCGGACTAACCATGCGGTTGCCCTACCGGGTTTCGGGAGTGACCCGGGCACTCGATCGGCCCTCTCCCCGGACGATCGTTCGGGAGGCATATAGGTGCCAAACTCCCCCTCCTCAACCGCGGAACGGTATCGGCCGGGGGTACGTCGGCCAGACCACCAGGGAATGGGCGACGCAATCCCTTAAGTCGCCTTTTACGACGAGCGGGACTCTCTGCTGATGTATTCTGATCCCCAAGCAGCGGGTAAGAAACGCGGCTAGAGTCTTAAGGACCCAGGCCACACGCGCCCCTGGCGCCGACCCCGCGGACCGTCCAAAAGTCGCCTCGTACGATAAGCAGGACCTGGCTGACGCCGTATTCTGATCCCCAGTGGACAGGGAAGAAAAACACGACCGCAACCTTAAGGGTCACGACCGCCCGTGCCCCAGGCACCGCCCGAGGCCTCGACGTAGATGTTGCCTCCACCCCGAAGAGTTTCAGCAACCGTAGCGCCTCTGGTTGTCCGATGCTGTTGTGCGCATCAGCGCCACACGCGTCCCGGACGCAACGAACGTCCCCAGCAGAACAAAGTCTCGGCATGCACCACCTGTTCTGCCATGACGTTCGTCCGGTGCAAACCGAGTTGTGGCCGGTTGGCGCGCGGACAGAACCGCCTCCGTTCTGCATTAAGCGTTGTGCTTAAAAAACAATTCGGAACAACGGTGAATGTATGGGTTATGGGGGGGGGAGGGCTGACACTCCCAACAGATCTAGGTCAAGTCCACGCGGAGCCATCGGGAAAGTAGTCTCTTAAGCGGAGGACAAGGCCTCGCGACAAAACTTGTCAAATGCAGCGGAAAGTGCCCTAGAAGATAAAAGAACGCGTGGCGGACAAGGTCAAAGATGCCCTGACCGGTGGACGGCGAGTTCGAGTGAGGCATTGTTCGTACGGGGGCAGCAGAAGAGGACGTGGCGAGGGGTGTCATCAACGGGGCAACAGCGGCAGAGGGGGGAGTCCACGAGACCAAGGCTGTGGAGGTGACCGTTAAAATCGCCGTGCCCGGAAAGCATCTGGGTGATGTGGTGGTTCAAGCAAAGCGGGGTGGCAAGTCTCGAGCGAATATCGGGGATAAACTCACGGGTCCAACGTGCTTTCGACGAGCCGTCCCAGCGGGTTAGCCATGCTGAGACCGTGCGGTCATAGGCGGCCGCAACGTAAGCCGGTCTGTCAGCGATTGGGAGGGACTTAGATATCTGACGGGCGGCCTGAAAGGTGACTTCAATGTCGAGGGGGAGTTTTCCGGTGATGACCTGCAAGCCCTCTGATGCAGCAGTGCGGTATGCACCGGAAATGCCGATTAAAGCAGGGCGCTGAAGGGACATCAGTTTATTTCTGGCCTTAATGTGGAGGGTGGCAGCGTGCCAGAACCTAGCGGCGTACGTGACGCGAGGGATGAAGACGGCATCATAGAGGAGATTGACGTTACTCCAACAGGGGCCCCAGCCGCGACCAAAAACTCCCCTCAACCGAGAAAATAGATCGTGCTGGGTGGAACAAACCTCGGTAACGTGGCTGCGAAAAGTGGAGTCATGACCAATGCGGAGACCTAGGAATTTGGCCGATTGAGCCGACGCGATGCGATAATCCCCGAAAGGAACGGTGAATCCGGGGGACAAGCCACCCTTGAGGATAACCGCAGAGGATTTAGAGGCCGAGAAGGTGAGACCTGTGGCCGATCCCCAGGAAAGGGGGAAGTCGAGGACTGCAGACGCCCGCGCGACAAGTTGAGCCCTGGTGGAGGCCGAGACGACATCGGCGTACGCCTGTATGCGTGCAAATGCCGGGACGGGCTTTCGTAGGAGATCCTCCATGGTGGCGTTCCACAAGATGGGACCGAGGATCGAGCCTTGCGAACAGCCTCTCGTAAGCTTCACAATGGAGCGAAGGCCGCCAAAAGTGAGGAAGGCCGACCTACCAACAAGGTAGCTCCGAACGAGGGCGATGGATAACGGGGAGGAACCGAGCTGGGCCAAGTCGTCGACGAGGGAAGACCAACTTATATTGTCGAAGGCACCCGAAATGTCCAGGAAAACAGCAAGGACATGCTTGTCATCCCTATCGGATGTCCACGACAACAGATCATGAATGGCATCGGAGCAGGAAATGCCGCGGGTGAAGCCGTACTGTAGACCGGTTAACTGCGGGCTGATGTCCACAACAATTTGCTCGAGAATAATGTGCTCGAAGGCCTTCCCCAGGGAGAAGGCTAACTGGCCGGAACAAGCTGGGGAGACACTACGTCGGCGGTCTTCCAGACCGACAGAAAGTGGCCTAGCCTAACACAATCATTGAACAAACGGACGATAGTGGGTCTCAAAGAGGGCCAGGCCTGGCGTAAAATGCGGCCAGTAATACGATCAAGACCTGGGGCCTTGTTGGGTGAGACCCCCTAGATCGTGCGTTTGACGGTGTCCTCGGAGATGGGAGGGGGAATCGTCGGCGGAGTTCGGGATGAGAGCCTGGACGAGGGCGTCGAGGATTTCCGCAAGAGAGCCGGCAAAGGAACCATCCGGGCGCCTTAGGGAAGGCGGCAGTTTAGACGAACGAGGGCCCTTCTTCAGCCACTTGCAGAGCTTGCCCCAGGGAGGGGTTCCGTGGGTGGTGCAGAAAGTCAGCCAGGAGACGGCCTTAGCCCTGCGGAGGGTGGACGTATAGGCGTTCCTAGCGGCGCGATAACCGGGCAAGGAAATAGGACCATCGAGCCTAAGGCGCCGAGCGGCGGTTTTAAGCGTGCGCCTGGCGCTGCAGACTTCCGCGTTCCACCAAGGAGCGCTCGGAAGACACGGGAATGGCGTGAGAGGCCGCGTCCGTGATGGCCTCAGATACAGCCAGAGCTAGGGCATCGGGGTCATGGACGACCGGCAGAGTAACGGCGCACAGAAAATTGTTGAAAGCTCGCCAATCGGCGCGCCGGGAATCGAACCTAGGCGGCTTGTAAACGGCAGAGGGCCTGCTGTACCCAACGACGAAGCGGATCAGGTTATGATCGCTGGACGTGACGTCGGGTATGATCTCCCAACCGGAGAGCTCGCCCGCAATGCCAGTGGAGCAAAGGGAAATATCGATATTAGTGCGGCCACGGCGGCCGTCGAATGTGGTGAGAGGAGAGCGCACATTGAGGCAGGTCAGCCCGAACGACACCAAAAATTGCTCTACGAGGAGGCCACGATGGTTGGTATGACGGCTGTGCCACATAGTTGAGAACGCATTGGCGTCGGCACCTAGAATTATGGGGCACGAGAGTCCCCTAAAATGCGGCTGAGAGCAACGACCAGTGTGGCCGTTGGTGTACGATATTTGAAATACGATGAGACCCAGGCCGTGGGAAGACCGAGAGCATCCGTGGAGACCACAACGGCGGTGAACTCATCGGATAGATCGCACCGTTGGACCGCCACTAGGGAAGGGTCGAGGATAACAACGGCACTATGGATTACGGCCGCGGAGCCGGGGCGAAGATAGCCCTTGCTAAGGGCCACGCGATAGGGGGAGGCCTCGAACCCAACCAGACGGCCGTGGAAGGTATAGGGTTCCTGCAGGAGCAGAACACCTATACTTTCGCTGACCGCAAAGGCCAACAGCTGGTCGTTGACCGCAGCGCTACGGCCCATGTTTAGCTGCGCTACCTTAACCGTAGATTGGATCATTGAGGGGCCGGGGGAAGAGTGCCATAGTCCGTTCTGGCCAAGATGGCAGCCAATCGTCCGGTTCTGGACGAACACGTCCTATCCATTGCTGAGTGAGCCCCGCCGCAGTTGACACACCGAGGCTGCGTGTCCGGGGTAGGGCATGCATCCTTTTTGTGCCCTTCCCTAGCGCAGTGGGCACAAGAGGGAACACTAGACCTGCACTTGGCCGCGGGGTGGCCGTGTTTCAGGCAATTAAAGCACTGTGTTATCTCCTCAAATTTCGTCACCCGACAGCGCATGAAACCGATAAAAATGGGGTTGGCCACAAGTACCGAGTGGTAACTAGGCGACACCTCACAGACCCAGGTAGTGGTATCGAGACCACGCCTACCTCTCTTGAAAATCGGCGAGATGAAAGAGTCTACGTCTTGGTCCCCAACCGACAGATCGGGGTTTTGCACCGCAATCTGGCGGGATATGGCAGACGGGGCCATGGAGGCGTCGACACCAGCGATACTAACCCTAGGCCAACGTGGGGCGTCCTCCTTTATCAGCCCGTTATCACGGGCAAGACATTTCAGAACATCAGCGGTCTCCCTGCAGAGCGCCTTCAATATGAGTTTGCCATTAGAGGGGAAGGCATGGATTTTTGGGGTTTTGGTAGCCTTTGAGACTAACTTCCAGACCTCAGATTTGCAGGCATCGAGAGATTTACCCTCGACGGGGGCCGCCAACCTCGAGTCAGCCAGCTTTCTAGCCCTGCTCCTGATTCGGGATTTCTCCCTGGCCTTGCTGCGAGCAGCAGAGGAACGACGGGACATGGGGGCAACGGGGGCGCGTTTACGACCCCTGGAGGGATCGCGACCCGCGGCGACGGCATTCGCGAAAGTCTTCGATCCGGGGGCCACGACCGCAGCACTAGAGACATCGGCCAGCCTAGCCTCAAGCTTCTGCTCAAACGCTTGATCACGTGAACGGAGGGCCTCAGTGAACTGAGAAACCAGGGAAGCCGAAGCATCCCGGGCATCACAGAGACGGGCGGACATTACCTGGTGGTCCCTGACCAAGCGATGGGCCATGGACGTAAGTTGCGAGAGCCGCTACGCACGCCCGGGCGGCGGAGCACACGGCAATATAGGACCCTGGTACCTGTAGATATTTAGAGCGAACGCAACTCCGCTCAGAATCGTTACTCGACGAAGTCCCCCGGAACAAGAGTAAAAATTATTGGAGCCGAATTGCGGGCATGCGACGAAAAACCGTAACTACCCACCGGGAGCGCTGCGCGGAGCGATTTTAACGTCGGAACACACAACTGCACTCGACCGCGGTTTAGGCGGAACTGTGTAGATAGGGACAACTGGTTCCCTGAGGTTTTGTGGCTGACGCCTACCGCCGGCCGTCCGCGTCTTAGCGCTGAGCCGCCGCCGGTCCAGAGTCTTCGGAGGGAACACCGGCCCCGGACCCGAAGGTCCGTACCTTTTCTGCGACCGGGATGGGTTCCCGTGCGCCCACTAGGTACAGTGGATTAGCTTTACTATCTAGCGCCTGTCCCACAGCCACCACGTTTCAGCCGAGGTAGGCTCCTCAACCTTGGGGGCACTAAGTCCGGAGCGGCCTGGCCGGTCCGGCGTGAAGTGGGGCTCCCCCACCCGTGGCACCGACTAGGTTTTCAGTTGACGTCGGTAGGTCAACCCGAGAACGAGTCTCTCCCACTATTTTGGCTCCTCAGCCGGCTAGTGGTGGGCCTATGCGGCGGTTTCGGATTGTACGAGCGTACCTACCGGGCACCGCCAGAGCCCTCCCGCGCCAGAAACGGGTCCACCTAACCTAACTCGAACCTATACTCACACGAACCTAACCTAGACAGAACTAATCTAACCTATCTGCCAACTGCTTGGCCTCAATCGCTGATTTCGCGAAGCGACATAGCGCCCGATAGTTCGATCTAGTGTTCAAAAACACCTCGGTCGAACACGGCCACGCCACGCCCCCGCCTATGTCCCTAATCAGCCGGTCCCTCACGAGCGTGAGTTCCGGACACCTAAAGAGCACGTGATCTACCGTCTCGTTCTCGGTACCGCACCTACAAGCCCCCGATCCCCGCAGCGCAAAGGAGTTCAACTTGGCGTTGAAATCCCCGTGCCCCGTGAGGAACTGGGTCACGTAGTGGTCGACCTCGAGCGGCAGCTCAAGCCTCCTTTTAACCTTAGGGATCATCGAGTGGGTCCATCGCCCCTTCTCGCTGGTGTCCCACCTGGTTTGCCAGATTTCCAAGATCCTATTCCACTGATCGGCTTTCTCCTCCTCGGAGACGAGCCCGACCTTCCTCTTTTTCCTAACCACACTCCATCGAATTTCCAAATCCAGAGGCAGCTGCCCAGCAACCACTTGCAACGCGTCCGTAGAAGTGGTTCTGTATGCCCCTGTGAGCGACAAAAGGGCCCTCCTCTGCTTGCTGCCTAGGAGTTTTACCGCCTTGGCCGTGAGCACACCCGACGCCCAGACCTCCGACGCGTAAGTGATACGAGGCAGGAATACCGCCTTGTATATTACGGCCGAAGTCGCTTGCCGGATG
>CABPRJ010000571.1:0-27722 GCA_902439185.1 Cinara cedri
AGGCCTTAATATCTATGAAATTATCGTTTATCTGAAGGCAACGACAAACCATTGCTAACGAAAAAACGAATCGAGTGGAGTTCAGTTGAATAAATGATGGTGTTGCTTTGTCAACAATATATATGCCAAATTTATTATTATTTTTATCGTAAAATAATAACATAGGCATAATATTTGACTAATATTGTACCAATTTTACCGTTATTCCTACGATTTTCATGGATTTTCCCGGTTTTTACCGTTTAATGGTAAATTGAAAAATCCAAAAATTACTTCTTTAAAGTACCTCCCTCGTTAGATTTCTTTCAGGGAAAAATTACTGGTAGAAAAGATGTCCACCGATAAACAAATAATAAACATCTTTGTAAAACTATAAGCTACTTTTCTCCACTAGAATCTAAACTACATCCATAATATGAGAATATCCATTCAATACACGTTTAAAGATTAAACTCGGTTGAAGTACGTAATTAGGTATGTTTATAATATATGCATAATTTCATATTATTACCTTAATGGGGAAACCAGATTGTTTCCGAGATTATACATAGACTTAGAAAATGGTTTAAATGCCATTTTAATTATCCGTTTCGTAACTGTTCGTTAAACTGTACTTTGTAATATATAGCTCGATTTCAGTATAATATTGCTGCAGTTTTTTATTTCTTCTGTCTGTATTATATTATAATAAGTATAAAACTGATTATTGAGTAAATAAAAAACGTATTTCTTTGACGACGCAAAATTGAATAATTTTGACCATAATTTATAATATACCAGCTATTATAATTTATAACACAGTAGAATATCGATGTACCATCATCACTCTCTGCTATCCGTCATCGGTGAAAAAAAAACAAAACGTTAATTCGGCGATAGCAGAAATCTTGNACTGTCCTAGGATAATGGGGATGGGTATAGTCTCTTATAGAGACTTTGCAATTCTGAGCGGAGTTTGGTTAATAGTGTTGCTATCTTCATTCCAAAGTTCATTCTTCAATGGAAAATTTCTGATCAAACATTTCAGTTAGTAGAGAATGATTGTAGAAATTACCTTATTGTTGTAGTATTTCTGTTTCCCAAATTGTGTCTTTAAATTTTTTCATATATAGGAGTCCTCGTGGTGTCCAAATATAAAATTAACAAAAGTATTTATTTGAAATGTGTAGTTGACCCTGCTCTNTCATTCTAAAGTGAGTCCATTCTTTAATAGAAAATTTCTGATCAAACATTTCAGTTAGTAGAGAATGATTGTAGAAATTACTTAATTGTTGTAGTATTTCTGTTTCCCAAATTGTGTCTTTAAATTTTTTCATATATAAGAGTCCTCGTGGTGTCCAAATATAAAATTAACAAAAGTATTTATTTGAAATGTGTAGTTGACCCTGCTCTTGGTAATAATAATAATTCTTATTAAAATTTGGTGAACAAATTAAACATGTTTATTTTGAAATACAGTAATTTTTACAATTTCCATTAAAAATTTAACTGCCTGTAAAAAAACTGTCCTAGGATAATGTGGATGGGTATAGTCACTTATAGGGACTTTGCGATTCTGAGCGGAGTTTGGTTAATAGTGTTGCTATCTTCATTCCAAAGTGAGTCCATTCTTCAATGGAAAATTTCTGATCAAACATTTCAGTTAGTAGAGAATGATTGTAGAAATTACTTAANCCTGTAAAAAAACTATTGTGCTTAAATTTTTTATTTTGAATACTAAGTACCACCACCAAAAAACTACATCTGTGTAAATGTTCAAACATTTCATCTACATAAAATCAATAAAAAACTTATTTAATAATAATCTCCCAGTGTAACTAAATCCATAATGTTTACAAAAAAGATACCAAACTATACTGCGGCCACTCTAAGAGCGCTACTCATTCGCACATTCGAATGACCGAGCTTCGTGGTTTCGTACTCATTGCCGCCGTAAATACCCACACTCAGTACGCAGCGACCGGCGGCTAATTCCTCGGCCGCCGCCGCCGTGTAGCAACCAGTGGTCGTATACACCGGCTCAAGTAACACCATGAAAATGATAACACCTGACGTCAGGCGTATCTATTTATGCAATTATTTTTGTATTTTAACAAAAATGAGTAATTGTAGGTACATCACATAATACACATTAAGTGAAAAAAACATTATAATACCAAAAAAAAATACAAAAATTAATTTAAATGATAACAAAAAATCAAAATAATTTAAATACAATAAATTAATCGGAGTCTAAATCTGAAGAACTTGACGTGTCACCTGTTCCTATTATAAGAATTTGACGTCCATCGTCGGGTTCTTGGTTCAATAATTCGTCAGTTAAATATTCAATGTTCCAAAACTTGTCTTCCTCTTTTACGACATGTCCAACAAAATTAGTCCACATTTCTGGTGTTACATGGTCCACTCCTTTTTTCAATAAATCAAGTACGTCCTTTAATTTGAAAGTATTGTGCGTCCGGACGTAACTTTTTACGGAGAACCACGCGAGCTCAATCGGATTTAGCTCGCAGTGGTATGGCGATAATCGCAATACGATTTTTTGGTTGTCTTTTGCATATTCATCAATGACGTATTTGTCGTATTGTTTTTTCAGTTTTCCCACTTTTTTCATTAAATCGATTTTGACTATTGGATGGGTCATGATTTCACCTTTATTCTCAAGCCAATCTATTATTTTTGGTTTTTTACAACTCATGGTTGGCATTTGACATTTCTTCACGGAGTGATAGGAAGCATTGTCCATAACGATGATGGCGTTTTCTTTTAACAAAGGTAGAGTACAGACAAACCACTCATAAAACGTATCACCATTCATCTCGTCATGGTAGTCTGTAGAATTGGTTTTCGATTCAAAACATAATAGGCCCCCCGGGACAAAACCCTCTGTTGACCCGATATGTAGAACGATGAGACGTTTACCTTTTCCAGAGGGTTCCTTTTGTCCCGTGGTTAGACCTTTAAGAAATGCATCACGTGAAGATTTTACCGTCGTATCCATCCACGTTCTGCTGTGTGTTTCGCCTGCATTGACCCACGTCTCATCCAAATAATATATTGGTCGATTTTGCGATCTGTAATGCCTTATTTTTCGTAAATAATCTCGGCGCCAGTTTATTAAATCTTCCCTTTCCAGAAGTGCACTGTTACGATTTTTTTTTACCTATTCAAATTGCAAATCTTTTAATACCTTCTGAAATGACGTACGTTTAAAATTCGGCAATGTTTCATCCTCGTTAATGGCTGTTAGAATTTTCGTAATTGTTGGCACTTCACGTCTCCTCCAAAAATTGTGTATTAATTGCCGAATTGCATTTTTATCAAATTCGTCAATTTTATCAACTATTGCAGGTGTTTTTCTCTTCTTGTTAGGTGACGAAACTGTACCTTGATTTTTATATTCCGACAACGTTGTTTGTACTGTACGTGGTCCGAGACCCGTAGTTTTTGAAATTTCGACGATCGTTTGTCTGAAGGTCAACCGGGGGCTGTCTGGATTTTCAAGCTGTCTTTTAACTAAAGCGTTGTACAGATTAACGACCACTTTCCTTTGACCAGAGCCAATATACTAAAGAAAAAAATGATATTTTAAAATTAAAATTTTGCATTAGAAAAATAATAATACAAACGCTTACTTTTCCACTTGGATTTTTTATGATAGGCGACTCATCTGTGACGTCCATGTTGTATTTTTTAAAAAACGTAAAAAATGAAAAAATAACGGTGTGTTAAGAAACGCAAAAAGTATGTTAACAAACTTAGCGCGCAAAAAAAAAAACAAAAATGGTGTGTGTGTATTCAGGAACGTAAAAAAATATCAGAACACGCTTGGTACGCGCTGTATACAAACACTGTCACCGTTTCCCGGCCTGTGGTGGCTTGAGTGGGAGCAGCGACGGCGACGGTGGCGGCGGTTCTCGTTAACGGCGGCCAGTGTTTTGAAGAGTTTAGTGGTGGGAATGCGCGAGAACGAACGAATTTTGGTCTGCTTTGTCAGATTTTTTTCAAAACAAGTGTCATCATTGTAAATAAATCTGATCAAAATTGCTTGTAGAAAAGTTGTCTACAGAAAAATATAAACATTACTGTAAAACCAATATATTCCTCCATCCACCCAGAATCTAAAAAATGAATTTACTAAAATTATTTTCATTAAGAAGGACCCTATATTTTGTCCATGGCGAAAGCCCCCTCCCTAGATTTGGCCTTGATTTTCTCCATCAGAATTTGAATGTTCAGATTTGGGATGAAGAAAAATAAAGTATTTGAATTTCGAATAGTGTATGTAACAACAATATCATCCAACTATTAGGATATAAGCCACTTTTTACTAGTATTTTTACCAATTAGGTATACTTTCAAGACAAATTAAGGTTTGAGGTTACCCAGACAAAAAAATCGCAACAAAAAATTGAGAACCACTGTCTACATGGTGGGTGGGGGTCGGGGTACTACAGCGGTCAGCCGCCACTTTTCGTTAGCAGGACTATACTCAAGAGTTTGTGTACATTTATTTTTTTGTACATGTTATCACTATACAATAAAAAATGTATGTGTAAACATATTCATGCTTTGAAAATTAATATGTCAGATGACAATGATATTAACGCCAAAAATGATTGTACTAATCTAATGGATACAGATGAAATTTGTATGATAATGTCTGATACGCAGCAAATTATTACTGCATCTGTAGTTAGCATTGCAAACAAAGTTTAGCAGTTTCATAGTATGTTTGTGTCACAAGCAGATAAATTAAATGATGAATAGCTACATAAAAATTAATTTATCTCAAATTTATATGAATAAAAATCATAATGTTTTAGTTTCATTGAACGATTAAAATGTTAAAAAACAGTTCCGATTTTTTTCGTTTAAAAGTGCCAGAAGAACGATTAAATAAATTAACATTAAACGTAATAAAATAAATAATAGATAACTTGAACCAAAAAGATGAGTACAGTTCCATTTTTTTTGATCTTCCTTGTCCGCAGCGAAAGCGGTTGAGTCTCGACCATTCTCTCCTTGGGAGATTAAAACCTGGGAGCTTGAGATCCGGTTCCTCGATAAGTTCATAATTATAAGGTTTGCCTAATCCTAAATTTTAAAGTACCTTTAGCCCGACTGCCAGGTCAACATGGACTGACTCTAGAGCCATTACGGACCATAATATAACATGCATACAACGAATAGGCAAACATGATTTATCAGTAATCTATGATAAGATGAGTAAATGTTATTAGAGTTAGAAAAATACATTTCAATATTTTTATTTTTTAGGATAAAGTTCATTGAAGGTTATATGTAAAGCCAGGTTAAGATTATTCATATTCGAATAACTCATACATTAATAAAAACGCATAGAGTTTGCTTGTTATAAACTGTAAACATGTATACAATTATAGTTGGGAGACTTTTTGATTGAGGGAACCTTTTTCAATATGAAGTTTTATAATGCTATCATGGGTGACGTAGGCAAAAATGTACTTAGTTTATTTATACCAAAGAGTGACATTCTTGTAAAAATATAGGAGACAGCTCAACGAGATAGAGAGAAGCTTTCTATATTTTTGAGGAATCTGCTATCGTGGTTGTTATCGGCTGTCCATAATGGCTGAACGAGGGAACAATAATTCTGGAAGAAGGGTATTCGTGATTACATGTTTCAATTTGAGAGGGGGGTTTTGTTGGTTGCGACGTTTCTATTTTTGTGTGGCTGATGCTTTGAGACTTGACACGTGTATTTTTCGGTTGTTGATCGTTTAGAACACCCTTACAGATTTGTTTTTCCAGATTGACGTGTTCCCACCATATTGGTGCGAACTCGGCGTGTAATTTTTTATGTGTCTTATAATATACTACGTCACTAGCTGCGTATTTGGAAGGCGTCTGGTTACCTGTAGTGGGTGGCGTGTCGAGGACGCTATCTTCGCGTGATGCCCTGCCCCTGTTTATTTGGTTGACCGGAGTGCCCATGGTCCGAGACAGTTCCTAATCTCCCGCCCGTTTTCTCTTTGCCGAGGGGGGGGGGGGGGGAGGCCAACCTGTCTGGTCGTTTCGCCTGTTCCTGATCGTAAATAATATGGTAGCTAGCTTTGTGTTGTCCCAGGTGTTAGCCCTCGATACACCGCCGTGGTCCACCCTTCCGCTCCCTATCGTTCGATCGCGCTATGCATATCATCAATATTAATTGGGGGGCCGTTGTCGCTCAGACATACACACGGATATCCGAAACGTGAGAACAGCTCTCGCTCTAACGTTTCGGTAATTGTTTTCGTAGTGGTTATCCCAAGGGGTATGCCTCGGTCCACCTACTAAACATATCCAGTAGCTACCAGTATATATTGTTTTCTCCTACTCGTGCGCGGGTAGGGGCCCATCTGGTCGATGCTGATTACCTCCCAAGGGTGACTGTTTATTCTGGCGGTTGTGGAGTCGTCGGCGCGCGTGTTCAGCGGTTTGGTACACGCGCATATGTGACATGACTTGATGTATAGTCGGACGTCTTTTTTTTTGTTCTTTCCAGAAAAACCGTTGTCGCACTGCTTTGTTGGTCTTCTTCCAACCTGGGTGACCAGCGAGATCGTGATCGTGATATTTCCAGATCACGGTCTCTGTTTTGTTTTTGCGAATAGTTGCGGGTGTATGGCCGCCCACCTTTATTTGCAGAAGTCGGTCGGTAAATGTTTATTTATTTGTATAGTCTGTGGTGGTCTCGGTATCACGCGCAGGGCCGACTGACCGCTCATTGTGTATTAAGCCCCTTTCACACGACGCCACTATGGTGGCGCGGCCAAAAGAAACACAGAACTAGAATTATGGTTTTCACACGTGGTGGCGTGGTTGTTTAGGCTTGACATTTTCATCCCTAACGTAAAAACGGATAATCGTAAATGAGTATGTTGTTTATTTCATTACATTTAATGAAATGTATTAATAATTAACAACAAATTCAATTCTTATTTGAGTTTTAAGTTGTTAATTAATTAGTTAATTAATTAATTAAACGTATAAATTGTTCAAATTGTCCGCCGTGAACAAAACATGATTCCGCGCGCCGCATAAATTCATTATTTGTTGCAGGGGTAATTTGTTCATCATCAGTCAGATTGTATGCTGTTGTTATTTTATCTTTTAAATCTTGAAGATTTATAGGAGCGTTGCCATACACTATTGTTTTTAAGTGACCCCTTCTTCTCTTTTAAGAGAATATCAGGTGATCGTGGTGGCCATTCAATGGGTCCGTAAGTTCCAAGCCATCGGTTTGGAAATTGTCCGTTTAAATAGTCGCGAACTATGTGAGCATTGTGTGCTGGAGCACCATCATGTTGAAAAATAATATTTTCTCTTGGAGCTAAAGGAATATCATCAAACATCATCGGTAATTCGTTTAATAAAAAATTATAATATCGTCTACCATTGAGTGTTCCATCATAAAGCAATTTACTACCAATTAAACCACACCAAACGTTTATTCCTCAAATAGTTTGATTTCAAATGGTTTCAAATGGTTTCAAATGTCCAATGTGGATTTTGATCGTCCCAGTAACGGTTATTTTGTTTGTTAATAACACCATTATTTGTAAACTTAGATTCATCTGTCCATAATATCGAATTTAAAATTAATGGATTTTTGTCTAAACCGGTTATCAACTACGCATCAAAAGTAAGTCTCCGATCTGCATACCCTGACGTCAATGCTAAACTAAATCAGGTCGATATGGAAGCATTTTATACTTTTTTAAAATCTTACAAACTGCGGTATGAGATATTCCAAGCTCTCTACCAACGTGCCGTATCCCGAAACTCTGGAATTTGATCTAACATAGGCTAATAATTGTTCTTCAACCTTTTTATCTAAAACATCACCTCGTTTACGTTGTTGATTTTTAACACTTTTAGATAATGACCCATAGGTTTTCAGATTCCTTTTTAAGTTATAAATAAAACTATGGGCAGGATGTTCTCTATCTTAAGTAGTTAATAAAAGAAACGAAAATAAATTAGAAAATGATGTAAACAAAAATTAAAGAAAATTACTAAATCATACCTGGATAACATTGATCATAAGTTTGTGCTGCACGACGTTCATTTTTTTGACACTCCGAATAAATAAATAACATATCGACTTTTTGTGAATGATTCATATTGATCACGGAAGTAACGTACGTGTTTGAATGATGAAAAATAATGAAATTTTCAGCCACATCATTTATTTTATTTATCGTATTTAATTTTGTACCAAATTGTCATACAGATAAATGTTTACTCTAAGGTAGATATTACTTAATGTTTAATTTTATAATGGCCGATAAAATACGATAAATATTAGATAACGTTTATTTTCCAATTTAAAATAGCATAGGTTTAGACAACACTTTGAACAATTTATACGTTAAATTAATTATTAACTAAATAAACTTAAATAAGAATTGAATTTGTTATTAATTATTAATACATCCTATTAGATCCATTAAATGTAATGAAATAAACAACATTTTTATTTACGTTTTTTCTGTTATAAGTTATCTCATACACAAATTACAGTGAAAATTATACAGCAATTAAGATTATAATTATGTGCGATTATCAACTTAATGATTAGGGAGCCTAAAAATGTCAAGCCTAAACAATCCTAGAATAATTATTTTTAGAGTTTAAATCGCGTGTATTTTGCAGTATTTTGGTTGAATTGCTATAACTTGGTCAATTTTGGACTTAGAAAGTTGGTTTAACTACTAAAATTCATTAAAAAATTAGACAAAAAATAATTCGTGGTTACCATTTAAGAAAAAAAGTTGCACTGCGCATGCGCATGTCTAATTAAGTTAAAAGGTTAAAGGCCATGAAAATGTGTATTTTTATGTCATAACAACCGACCAAAAAACAGAATTCAAATCGCAGGATTCTACGCAAATTTATTGACTGTTTTCAGTTAGCGTTTACACACTGTATTTGTACGTATGTATAACGATGTCTGTGGTAGAGAGCCGAACTAAACTGATAAGTTAAACACGAGGACGTCGTTTAGATAAGCCCGTTGCGTTTTGGTCATCTACTAATGATTGAAGCACGTAAAATAAGTACATAATATGTACAAATAAAAAACCAAAAGCAATAATTATGATAAATTCGATAAACCGGCCGGCCGACCGGACGACCGGATAGGAGTTTTCATGTTCGGATACGCTCTAATTATAGTTCGGATAATAGAGGGTTCTGGAACGGATGTTCGGATAATCGAGGTTTTACTGTATAAAGAACATATTTCTGAAATATAATTTAAAAAGACTGCCCCTAATTCAAATTTCAGTAAACATGTTTTTTAAAATAACCATAATATAAGCTTTGATATTAATACAGACTTAAAGATATAAAATACCTAAAATAACATTAACATTAATTTAGTTTTAGAAGAATTACATATATTTTAAAAATAATATATCATATCAATACATTTAATATTAAATACACCTTTCATTACATGTATTTTAAATCTAATATTTATTTATGAGTAATAACCATTTTAATAATTTTGTTTCTACTTTATTGTTTTATTTTATATTTATATCATGAATGGGCAAGTTGCCCTTTTAAATTAACAATGAAATGATTAAATTAACATGATTAAATAGCATTAAACAAACAAAAATAGGTACAAGAAATAATACAAAATAAGTAGTATGTCTTATTATTATATCAATAATGTTATAATTCAAAATATACTTGGTGCACATTGTATTTTGGTTTGGATTAGGTAGGAAAGCATAAACAAATTTTCAAAATATTTTCTTCAGTGATTGTAATTAAACATTCAACTAATTCCATGGAGTTTGCGATAATTGAGTTCACATGAAGTCTGAAGAGATCAAAGCGAAGAACGCATTGGCAGATAAGTTGTGGTACCGAAAAGTATTAATCTTCTTCTTTTTCTTATCGTGTCCGGTGCTATTAAATTAATAAATACATAAAATAATCTAAAATATATTAGATTAAAATATAGAATATAAAATAAAATAAAATAAATGTTTAGATATTTTGTTTTAACCCCAGTAAGTGGCAATTGATATTGCCTATTCGTTGGCTAAAGCCAAGTCGTCAGTCGTGCATCCTGGCGGGGCTAAGGCGCACAGTAGTTAGTGTTTATCTGATTGGCCTTCGCCACATTCGCATATTATACTTACCAGCGGAGAAGTAAAGTGCTAGTCCAGTAGTACGGATTGTGTTTGGAGTGGCATCCCATTTGCTACCTGCTAGTTTCCGTATTAAGTTGTTTCTTGCTTCAACTTTCATTTTAGTTTTCTTGCACTGCTCTTTGAACGTGAGAGTTCTGTTCAGTGTAACTCCTAGGTAAACTGGGTGTTCTGTATTTTCCAAACACAGAACACCCAGTATTAATATGATAACCTTAAATAACAAAGTGAAAGGAAACGATAAATTTTATAAAATAAAAGTGTTAACATGTCATAAGTTCTAAAAATCATTTGATAAATAATCAATGTTTTTTTAACAGAAAACAACGCCCGTCGCATATATGTTGGCCATTTCAACAATTTTTGCAAAATTAAATTGAAAGCAAAAACGATGTTCAACGACTATAGTGTAAACGTAATCGAAAAATGAGACCAATGGAAGATAAAATGCTGACAGGAATAAGAGACGATCCATCATTTACTTAAGCGGTTACCAATATAAAGATATTTTATGCTTACCTTAGTAATGCCAAACCATTTAAGGTATATAATTTAGTAGGGTCCTTATTTATAGAAGAGAAAAAAATATTAATTTTGACCCTCAAATTGTCATTGTTGTAAGAAAGTGTTTTGGAAAAATTTAGTCATGACTATTCACTACAATTCCATGCCCCTGGGGTGTTGAAAAATAGCCAAAAAGGGTAGTTTCGTTATTTTATGGACAAAGCATAAAAATTATAGCACTTAGCAAAAAATTTAATATTACATTAATTGTAGAACATAAAATGATCAATAAAAATATATTCATATTATTTTCTGAATATTTTCGATGAAAAATAATAAATAATAAAATTGTTTTATTATTTTGCTCGAATTGATAATTTATAATTATTTTTTTGTATTTATTTTATTTATTTAACACCCTAAAGGGATATTGAATACAGAATAATAGTTGATAAATATGTAGTACATAAATACTTAAAACTATTTAAGACTATTGTAATATAATATTCCTAAACTCAACAAGCGAATCAAAACAAAAATTAAAGTTCAATATACTATTACCATTAACTAAAAGTCGATAATCCGGACTTTTATCAGCAATCAATTTGCTAGATCAAATAGGAATAGAAAATGGGGGATTATTCCTTGAATTAAAAGAAGTTACCTTAAAATAAAGTTTTTTTAGAAATTCTTAATAAAAAAATAAGAGGCGATAAATGGCCACTCTGAGGCATACCACATACAGCAATCATAAAAAATCATAGGATTCTAACGATTTATACAGAAAAGGAAAAAAGTAATATGAGAACAATAACTAATGGCCTGCCACAAGGTTCAGTCCTGCCTCCTCTACTATTCAATCTTTACACAAAAAACCTACATCCGAATTGCTCGAAAAAGTTCATTTATGCAGATGATATTGCCTTATCCAGTCAAAGTAATACTTTCGAAAGCATAGAAAACTCATTAACTTATGACCTCGACAAGCTATACTCATTTTTTAAACAGTGAAGACTTAAACCTAATCCTAAAAAAACGGAAGTAACATTATTTCACCTTAATAACAGAAAAGCAAGTCATGAAATAAGTGTCAGTTTCGGTGGTCAGAAAGTAAGAAATAGTACTCTAAATACCTAGGAGTGGTTTTAGATAGATTGTTAACATTTAAAGAAAACCTTAACAGACAATCGGCAAAAGTTAAGGTTCGCCTGTGCATCATCTCAAAGCTAGCTGGATCTGCCTGGGGAGCAGATGCAAACACGCTATGCATAAGTGTCCTATCACTAGTTTAATGAACGGCGGAGTACTATGCTTCTAACTGGCTAAATAGTGCACATACACATGTATTGTAGATATACACCTAAACGCAACAATGAGAACAATCTGTGGGCTAACAAAATCTACATCACTCAAATGGCTACCAGTGCTGGGTAACATTGATTCTCCAAAACTTCGAAGGGAACAAGCACTTATAAAAGAACGGAATAAGTATACCGGTAATCTAAACCTTCCCATACACGTGGACCTAGCAAAATTACAATATACGCCACCGCTCAAATCTCGAATTTGCTTAAGTATTTTTTAAAAAATGTATATATATTATTTTTTATAAATGTATTATTTTACATTAGGAAATACAGAGATACTAGAATTATCATCTAGTATTAGTGAAGAAGAAAATATGGAAATGGATTATTACGATACAAATACAGACATGATTCACTATTTTTCCACATCTCAAGGGCATGGGAAAGGTGTGGCAAGGCATGGCAATGGGAAGGAGGTCTTGACCAAATTTGTACAAAAAAACTTTCTTATAACAATGAACAAATTGAAGGGGTCCTACATCAAAAATTTGAATATAGACTAGAATAAGGACCACCCTAGTATACATAAAGGGATTAGATGTCGGTTGAGCATCAACAAAATCAAACTCTTGACCACGGCATCCCAGTTTACAATGCCATATTTGACATTGACATAATCAGCACATACATTTTTGTACTGTAAATAGTAAGCATGTTCCCAAACGTCACATTCAAACAGAGGGAGTAGTCCTGCACAAAAAAAAAAACATGATTCAACAAATATTAAAATATAAAGACAATATAGAGTTGAGATTATTATCAAAGCACTTGTTACATACTAATGACTATAAATTTACTAAACGGTGTTTGGTCGGATGAGATGTGAGAGTCCGCAAATATATTGTGTGATTTCAATGACCACTAAATTTATGTTTTAGCACTGGTGCTAAGCTTATTATTGTTGATATGTCCTCTGTTAAATAATATAGATAGTAAGTAATAAATTAATATCATAAACTAATATGAATGTATTTACTTTTCAAAACACAGTGCTACATTTTGTTCAATGCGTTATTATAATTGACAACATGCATGTATATACCTGTAACCAACGATGAACTATAATTCATGAAATAATGATTCTGAGGAGAGTTCAGTTGATATTGTTGCTTTATCCACAATATATATGCCATATTATGGCAAATTGTAAACATAAATATTATATATTTTCTTTAATAATATTTGTTTAATATTGTACCTAATTCCCGGTTTTTCAAATTTATTGGGAAAATCGAAAAATGGCCTCTATAAAATACCCCCTCAGTCAGAATTCCTTTTAGAAAAAGGAGCGAAATTGCTGCTAGAAAAGCTCTCAGCAAAAAAAAATAAATAAACATCATTATAAAACCAATACATTCCTTGCTTTTTACTGAGAATATAAAATGTATAAAAAACATTTGAACCATGATAAATGTAATATTTAAAAAAGCTTAATCACTTATGAATTCATTCCCTAGTTCTAGCAGTAATAATATTATAATAAAAGTATTAACTTTATTAATTGATATTATTTTGACTGCCAAAATTCTTAAAAAAACAAATATATGGTTATTTTGTATACTATCGAAATTCCAAAAATTCTTGACAAGCTGTACAACTTGTTAATTTATAATATTAAAACAAGATATTTTTAAATTGAAATATCAATACATTATAACTATTATTAATTATTACAAACCTTAGCAAATTTCTGGGATAAGTGCATGGATAAATTGTAGAGCACATTTTGTGGGTACATTATATATTTATAAACAATATTATGTTCCGTTCAATAATATACATGAACGAATAAAATATGCATATTTTTCATTGCTTATCAACTCGACCTTATTTTTTATTATAGATAGGTATGCAATGGTATATTAGGTGCAATTAGGTATAAATTGCACGGGACATGTAGAACCATAGTGAAAGAGCGAGGGTCCCATTCCCCTTACTCTAAGGATAGTCTCACTTGCAGAATTGATCTGATTCGTACAATTAAAAGAGCCAGCTATACATATTAACATTGGTAATGTTGCTGGAAATTAAACAATTAGGTTAGTTTTATATGGAATAAAATTATTACTCATTGGTAATCAACATCTCCAATCAAGTCTTCGGCTCCAACGTAGAACAGTCGCATCGTGTTGGTGAAACCCGCATTTTGTTTGGAACAGCACATATGCAATACTAAATCGCCTTGATTCAGGATGCCCCTTTTCTTCCCTAAGTTCATCGCGAACTTTGTACGATTTTCAATGTCTTTTGCCCAATTGGTTTCTATTGGTTCTGCAAAAATGTATGAATTGGCGTTAAAATTTTGCACTAATGCAACTGATAAATATAAAAATAATGTTAAATGTACATTACCTAACTTATTAAAACTTAGGCTATTTTTTTTTCAAACCGCCCGAAAGCTTTTATTGTAACGATCAAAATAAATATTTAACAATACATTATCAAAGGTGTACATAAATACTTGTGATGTATTTATATACAAAGCTTAAGCTATTGTATATTAATACGTCCCTCAGTCGAAAACAAGTCTAGTGGCGTATTCAGGTGGGTTATACCTAATATAAATACCAGGTATGAATAGGTTCTTCGCTCCGTTTTTTTGTGTTCATTCGACATAGGATTAAATCATATTGTACAATGTGAAAAGGGTATGCATTATACAGGTATATGGC
Source organism: Cinara cedri (assembly GCA_902439185.1). Taxonomy (NCBI): domain Eukaryota; kingdom Metazoa; phylum Arthropoda; class Insecta; order Hemiptera; family Aphididae; genus Cinara; species Cinara cedri. Next base: position 14,737 of record CABPRJ010000571.1, read on the forward strand.
TAACATATCAAGGGAGAGTGTAACTATTGGCCCTACTGGTTAGTGGCTAGTGGCTATTGCGTATACTTTCTTTTCTCTTTTTATTTGGCGTTATCTGCTACTCGATTATTTCTATTATCTATCTATACTTTTTAACACTTTTTATAATTTTAATTATTAAAAGCTTGTGATAAATCTGATATCAGTATTTTGGGCATGTACTGAATGAAATGTTCTTTTTATATTTTGTTGGCACACGTTTTATTGATCGAAGAATGTAGGATTACAATAAACTAAGAAAGTCTTTGGTCTGTAAAGATTACTAATATAATCACTTGATTTACCTATATAGTGCACCGCCGTAAGGTTGCGCCATACGGTGATCTTTCTGGCAGCCTTTCCGTTTTTGATAATGGCCAGTACTGGACACCTGGGTCGGTACCTGGCGACGATTTTGGCGGACAGTCCGGACGTGGTGATCACTATGATCGCAGCTGTATGACACTTTAACGATACTTCCACGCACCCGATGCATATCGCGTGTGTTGGATCGACTTTCGGTTTGGCCTATATTATGAGCAATACAAGTCGGCAGCATAAGAAAAAAAAATCTTGTTCTCTACAATCGCTTCACAAGTAATTTTATTCGTATATACCTTATTTTTCAGGTCGGAAAACACCTGCTGTTCCCATATAGCGGCTTCACCCTGTCGACATACTGTCGACGCGTATTCGATACAGTGGGCCTTGTGGGTGGCCCGCTTTGTCACTTCCAGGTAAATGCAATCAGTCCCATCCAGTACCGTGGTTATAATGTCATTTATTTCGGAGCTCAACGGCACCGTATTACATTCCATTGAATTAAAAAATTTACCGTGAGTAACGATTGGCTTTCCGATCTAATATATTCCGATAAATAATAAAGAAAAATCAAACAATCTTACATTATTATTTTGATCATTTATTTAATTATCTACAAGCGAAAATCCCTGTAAAATTACTTCGTTACAATGTAAATTAAAGTAAGGCTTTTAAATATAAATTGCATTAGAAATGATTAAAAAGTTCGTTAAAAATACTTTTTTTTATTTCTCTAGAAAAACAAAACTTTCTTACATATATTCGACACTATCTGAAGTTATTAAAATATTATGCCTTAAATACTTAAATAAAAAAAATAGTCGCACTTAAAGTACATACTTGTAAAACACATTTAGAGAGATGACTCAAATACCGATTATAACATTATATAAAAAACACAGGTGTATAGTTATTATATTTCAAAAACTTTTTATTGATCTATAGTGAAACACACCATTTTCCTATGGTTTTTACTGGTTATCGGGCCACTTAATATTACACGTTAATACAGAAGAGACTCACTATGTTACACTTGGATAAGACAATCTTTTGTGCTAGAAATATACAATCAGCGCCGATTTCCATGGACAAATTGGGCCGATCTAAGAATATACCGTCGGTAATCGGTATGATTTCGTCGACGTTCTCGAGTCCTACACTGTTGTCAATTTTCGCGTACAGTTCGATGTCCTTGCCTTTCTCTTGGCCTTTAAACGAAACGTTACGTTATATTTACCCATAAAATAGCCAACATTAAGCAGGTTCGGGACAATTACAAACGAAATTTTTGACATAAGTGAAATACGGTGCGTTCCTGACACCGGGAACCAAGATCACATCGACTTTGAGTTGGATCCCTATACGGATGTGTTCCTCGTCTTGTTTGGTTAGTGCCGTCATACCGATTGGTATTCCCGGTATGTGCACCGTTTTTTCCGACCCCAAAAAATCTCCTCGTTTGATTAAACAATATACCTCGTCCGTTTCTAGAAAAACAAACCAAAGTTTTCTTCAAATACTGCCCCTTTTGGTAATGGCTCAAATGGCGTTTTCCGAGACAAAGAAAAAGACCCATTAAATCAGTAAATGGGAATACGAGCGCTATTATATTAATTTGTGCTCGGTTTTTAGTACGAAAATCTATAGACACATTACTTGATTAGGTACTTACCGACTCTTTCCACGATTAATTCGATTTTTCCGTCGTCCAGATAGATCCGATCGTTTTCTTTAAGCCGAAGAATTTGTTTAGTGTCCGTGTAAATTCGGTCTGCCGTACACTTGTCTTTATAATCAGGATCGTGTGTCACATAAACATGACCGTTGGTCAATAGTTCTACCATTTGTTCCTGCGGTTTGCCCTGTATGGAAATTAAAAAAATTGCTGATACTGCAACTGCCGATGGGCGTGCCATTGTTTTAGACGTGAAGTTAAATGAAAAGATAGGACAAAAAAAATAAATACATTTCACTAATTTATATCTGTACGCAATAATAAATCGTTACTGATGTATACGATTCTGAGCTTAGTTCGGTTAAAGTCCATCGCGTTTTGAAAAGCCGTAATTTTTTATGGGGTGGGTTTAATCCACCCCATCAAAAAGTTCTAAAATGTTAAATGGAATTTCAAGTTCAATTCTATGACTATATTATAATAAATCAGAATGAACGATTTCGGACAAAAATATTATAGTGACACCAAGAAGGGGAAGAGTTAGTAAAGTGTGTAGACCTAAAATGAGTTCCTGTGAAAAGTTTTAATAATTTCAATTGGAAAAAGGAGGTAGAGGGTAAATGGTTTATCATTAATGTTCCCTGAAATGTTGAAATGCTTCTCGATGGGGAGGGGGTTAATGGTTGTTGATGTATGGACCAAAATGAGATGTTCCCAAGTTGGACTAAACTGTACGGTATATACATTATCACTAGACTACAGATATGTAAACTGTACATGAGTGAAGTCGCGGGTAATACAGCATGTTTTTACACACGCGGTCGAAGCCAAGTATTTCGGCTTGTCACTATAACTGCTAGTGTATAAATGTTGAGTTTTAGCTTTTAGCACCCCGGATATTTTTTTACTTCAATTCTTATTTCTTGTGCCAAAAAAATGTTCTATCCATCTTTGTAGAACACTATTATTATAGGTACCTACTATTATTTTTAATCGCTTACCTTTTTGTTCAGAATTTTCCCTGTCATGATGGACGTTCCTTTAAGACATAGTACTAGAGATAAAGAATATGGAACCCTGTCGGTCTTTAAACTGTAATTAAAGACCCCTTGACGAATCTCGTAAACCACTTTCCTACTTAGATCGTAAGACAAATTGTTAAAATCGAATAAAACCATTGACATGCCTCTCTCGCAGAGGTCTTCTATTACATCTTTGGTCACGTTCGATCCTGCAGTAATAATAATTAAAACCATAAACAATTGATTAATTAAATATATAATATACATATATTTATATTTATAACTTACGAACGCCACAAGCTATAGTAGTCAATGTATTTTTTGATGGATTTGATTTGATGGTCAAATTACTCATATGATCGAGATAGTTATTCTCAAAAGTCGCTTTCATTTGCATTTCATTTGTGTCACAGATTTCCTATTCATAGTAATTTTCTTTAAGTTATAAATAGTAAAATAATTTAATCAAATTTAGAAACATTACCAATGGACACATATCACACGGTCTTTTCATCCAAGTCGAATTTACGGAATTCATTTTTTCAAATACTTTTTATAATAGATCCGTTAAGTTTGTGAAAATTTCAAAATTAGTTCTATGATCAATATATCAAATATTTAAAATAAATAAAAAACTTTTCTAATAAACAAGATTTGTAGATGCGTGGTTACAAATAATAAAAAAAACATCCGAATATTATTGGGTCAATATTAACAACAGTAAATGAAACAATTTTTTTTTTTGTCCTTGTTTATAATTTTTCTCGGATTACCTATTCTTATATTATTATGATTTCTCGTTTCAATGTGAGAGATAAAACCTAACGAATAAATAAGTTTTATGAGTTATAATTAAATATAATTATATGTATATATAAATTCCATTTTTTCTATTTAAAAAATAATAATCTTAGTAATTAATTTCGCTAAGAATCGTTTTTCGTTAGCAATGATAAACGGTTGCATACAGATATTACATTAAATTCATCTCTATATCCTACTTTCTCAACTTCTCACTTACAACAGTGGCCCACTCACCGTGCGCAGACGTGAAGTATGTTCGTCTTTTGTTATTGGAAGGTTTTTATTCTACTTCGAATCTTGTCTGTTTTTCTGTCCACGCTATTTCTGGGGAACGGCTAAACGTAATAAACAAAATATATTTTGAATATAGATGAGCTCTAGTCGTGCATGGCGGCGAGCTTTTTCTAAAATATGATTGATTTGCCTCAAACGGCTACTGCGGTCGTCTCTGCAGCGATGATAATGTGGCCGCGGCGGCGCGGTGTTCGCATTATCTTCGGTTTTCTCGTCCGAATAGGGGTAGTGGCATGCGTTCGAAAATATTATTATTCCCTTTTACGGTGACACGGCCAAAGGCGCTGACTTTAAGTTTGGGTCTTGCCCGAGAAAAATTAATTTATTAGGTTGAATACCTTTTAATACTGGATAATATAAAATAATAATTAATTCCATACACTGTCTTTAAATTAGCATTCATAATTATATCAATTAGGTACCTGATTAAATATCATACACTTCAAAAAAGTAAAAGCAAAAGTTTCTTTGTAATCTTCAATCGACACTCATAGACTATAAATAAACTACTTAGATAATATTGCAATCAAGTCAATATAATATTTGGTGACACAGTCGTAAAAGATAAGAACGAAATTGGCAGTGAAGTCGAAATGTATGAATTAAATTTTAATTTACGGAAAAAAAAGTGATGGCAATTTTACAAAATATAAAACCTGTATTTACTGTTGTCATATGTCAACATAATAGTAAACAAATAATGTTTACATACAATTTTCGGGTAGTGCTTAGGCACACCCGGCAAGCCTTGTGCGCACGACTACATATTAGTTGCTGACTTTGGTTTAGTGGATAGTATATTAGGCGGTCCTTGACAAATTCCAAGGGGGGAAGGGAGTGAAATATTGTTCAACATCAAATACAATCGTTAAAAATACTAGTCATAAAAAAAAATTAATAGTTTGTTAAATTTAAAAATGTATTTCGTGTAATATTATTTTTTTGGCTTAATCTACTCTACAAGAGTTTATGCTGCCATTACAACTTCACGTCACATTTTCCGATCATGGATTATGTTTCTCCTATTCTTTTTAGATTTTCCTCGACCACATTGATCCATATTTTCTTCTTACATTCTCGTGATCTTTTACCCGTTGGTTTCCAAGACAGAACTGCTTTGATTATTTTATCGCCACTATCACGCATAATGTACCCACACTGAAGGTAATAATTGCTGTTTTTTATGTACTTTATTTTTTATGATGTCATCATTTGGTTGTTTATGATGTAAGAGATAAGACATTTGATTGTAAAATTTGTCAAAAAAAATTCAAATACGAATCTTGGTACAAGAACGGTACATCAATTAGTGGGGATTTACAGATGCAATTATTGTCGTATACGTACGATTAGTGTGACGTCATATTATCAGATCAAGATCCTTATCAAGTACGATGGGATCCAAACAAATGCAAACACACAAATGCGATGCAAAGTAACTTTAAAATTCTTATGTTCTACGTTTCAAGTATTTTCATACTTTTTTTATTCCAAAAACTCTGGTTCGATTATATCTTATTTGATAATAGTCAAATTTTGGAGTGTAAATACTCGTATTTTTTAATATTAGGGTTCAATAATATAGTTTGCACGATTTTAATTGTACATTTCAATTGTTTGTGTCCAAAAAATCAATTTTTTTTTTTTAATTAGCTTTTATTAATAAATATAACTCAACGTTTACAATACATTAAAATATTAACAATCTAATATAAACAAACAATATAAAATTAAAGTATATAAATAAAAACAATTTCAGACGATAAAATCCGCCTCCTGAATAAAAGAGATAATAATAGAAATGACCTGTTCAGAGTTGGAATTTAGAATAGAATAGAGATTAAATGAAACTTTCAAGGAGTTGAGAGAAGTAAGTGCTGACGTCTAAAGGAGAATGAAGGACAGTCGAAAAGGATATGCGACAAATCACAGATGCTTTCCTCTATATGCAGAGTGCTTAAAGGATAATCTTTTAAATTTAACTTGTAAGCATGTGAAGGTAATAAACAGGGCTGTGAATTTAATGCACCAAAAAACTATTAAATATGCACTAAAAAATGTCAAAATATGCATGAAAATATGCACTAAAAAATATCAAAATATGCACTAAAAATATCAAAACGTGCATAAAAATATGCTATTAAAATTTCGTAAAATATGTACTAATTTTTCAAAAATATACAAAAAACAACAAAAAATATTTTTTTAAATACTAAATATAATTGTTAAAAATTTATGGGTATTACATGTTTATATAAATTTAAATTAATTGCGATCTTCATCATCGTCATTTACGGCATCTATATAAAAAAAATAAATATAAATATAAATATAAATTTAATATTTAATAAATTTACCTCTAAAGTAATTATTGCATTGTACGATTAATGATTTTTTGAGATTTTCAAACTTGAAAGACCTCCTGTTTGGTGCCAATATATTCTTATATAAAGAAAACGATCGTTCTACATCTGCGGATGTTATTGGTGCAAACTTAAAATACGCCATGTCGCTACTGGTTAAATCTTCTGGTATATCCAAATCACCTACATTCTCTTCTTCGCCAGTTAATATTTTTGAAATATTACAAACAATTTGAAATCCTTTGTTTTTGTTGAGAACTGTTTGTAATTTTTTATTAATATCAATTCCAGCGGTACCTGTTAATTGACTAAACTTTGATGAAATATCTTGTATGATTGCAATACCTTCAGATAAGGGTATACCTTGTTTTTGNTTTTTTTTTTTTAATTAGCTTTTATTAATAAATATAACTCAACGTTTACAATACATTAAAATATTAACAATCTAATATAAACAAACAATATAAAATTAAAGTATATAAATAAAAACAATTTCAGACGATAAAATCCGCCTCCTGAATAAAAGAGATAATAATAGAAATTACCTGTTCAGAGTTGGAATTTAGAATAGAATAGAGATTAAATGAAACTTTCAAGGAGTTGAGAGAAGTAAGTGCTGACGTCTAAAGGAGAATGAAGGACAGTCGAAAAGGATATGCGACAAATCACAGATGCTTTCCTCTATATGCAGAGTGCTTAAAGGATAATCTTTTAAATTTAACTTGTAAGCATGTGAAGGTAATAAATATATATCGATGGTTAAACTGAATAATAGATGATCTGGGCAGCGATACATTCTCGAACCAAATATTATTAATAATGTTGGGTACGATAGATTTAAATCTGGAGGTAAAATTAGCGGGTGGATTATGCCAAAAAACGGAACAGAGATTAGAAACATGATGTCGTAGAAGAGGGATAATATCAGACCAAGGAATTAGAGAAAAAGAAGAACTAATAAAGTTAAAAGAAGATTTGGCTAAGGATTCGGCGTACTCATTTCCGCGAATCCCCCCACATGACTGGGAACCCAAAGAAACTGAATATTAAAGTCTAATTGGCCAAGGCTAAAAATAATAAACTTAATACGGATAATTAATGACGATAAATGGGAATTAAGAGATTGAAGACAAGACATAGAGTCCGATGCAATTAAAACATTTTTATTTGAGAAAAAAAAGAAACAATTGAGTGTTTCCATAATAACAAAACACTCAGTAGTGAAGGAAGATGAGGAAGGGGGTAAGTTGCTTGTAAACGAAATGTGTAAGCTGGGGATATAAAAAGAGTAACCAGCCGAAAGGGGAGAAACGAAACCGCCCGTATAAACCACAGTGAAGTCCAACGACACCTGATGTTAAAAGGAGGGCACGATGATTCCACCTCAATTGCTGGGAGAGGGAATGATCTAACGTAACCCATAATCCCTCTTAGGCAAGAGCTTTGGACAGCAATCAAATTATGTCTGATAAGAAGTGCACGGAATGAGAATAATTGTACGTATTCGATGGGTGCGGGGTGGAAGGAGGACGGCGCGCGGACTTTCGGATAACGAACGGCGTCCGTCACCAGAATTCACGTTATTATTATTTTGATAATAACAATAAGTAATGACTGCGGCCGAATCAGTTTTCCTCCGGTCCCCGCCGGCGGTAAAACTGCGCGGTCGTCAGCGGTGGCTGCTGTGACTCAGCGGGCGGTGGCGGTCGTCTGCGCAATACGCTCTCCGCGGTGCCATCCCGACAGTCGACACTGTTTCTTTTGCACGGGTCCGCCAAACGATAAACAACTACGGAGGTACTTGTCCCGACCCGCGCGTTCGTGGTTTTTTTTCCGTTGCAATTGTGTACCTATTTATGCGTTTGTACGATCGGCCTCGACGTTTGTTTTCGTATGTTTCGATGCGGACGTCGCCCGATATTTTGCCGGTGACATTTCGCGCGTAATTGTCCGGGGCCCGTCAACGTACGAAGCCCTAAGATCAATTAACCCTGCGGTGGTTCTGTAAAATCGGCGCGAGGTTGCCGATGATGTATCTGTATGATGTTATATTCGTACATGTCATTCGGTTAGGTTATCTGTCCATAACGGATAATAATGTAAATCTAGTCGAATAGCAGAAGATTGGTATTTTTTCCGGCCGGTTAACACGTTAACTGGCTAGCTGCACAGACCGCAATTTTTATCTTTTAGCATTTTGTTGTAAAATAACCGATTAACGGAAACTTCCCACGGTTATCGAACATTCTAGAACAATGTTTGTTTAATACTTATACTGCAATGTAGAGCTCATAATTTTGTCAGTCATTGGTTTCAAACCAAAACTGCCGGACGCGTTGCAAACATTTCCCCAGAAATTTGTTATAAAACAGCAAATTGACGTTAAACCATGAAAAAACTCCGGACGGAAAGCAAATTTACAGTGATTTTAGGGAAAACGATAAACAGGAAAAGCGAAAAACTTAAATACAGCCTAAGATTAATATAATGCAGAATATATTTTTTCTTATCATATAGAGTTGTTGTTTATTTTGGTAATTCTTTATTATCAAATATATTTTCAGGAGCCAGTTGATAGTCTGAATGAAGATCGTGAAGTTCTTTAGTATATTTCAAATCTAATTCAAAAATATAACCTTTTTTCTGGCCATCTTTCATTTTTAAAATATATTCTGTATCAAACAAATTAGGATCTTCTTTTTATCGTGTCCGGTGGTTAAACTGTCTTTAAAATAGGTAAAATATGGATGTAAATGTGTTAAATATTTTGCTTCATCCAGTGGATGGCTATTGATATAGCATTTTCGTTGGCTAACGCCAAATCGTCAGTTGTGCATCCTGGTGGGACAAGGGAGCATTTCATTAGGTGTTCATCAGATTGGCTCTCGCCGCATTCACATGTGTCAGGTCCTTCTTGGTATCCCCATTTCACAATGTTGACTCTTGTCTTTGCTACTCCGGCTCTTAGCCTGTTTATTGTTTTTCATAAGGGCCATGGTAGGTTTCCACCTGGTGGTAGTCGTTCATNGGTGGGGCAAGTGCATCCTGGTGGGGCAAGGGAGCATTTCATTAGGTGTTCATCAGATTGGCTCTCGCCGCATTCATGTTCATCAGATTGGCTCTCGCCGCATTCACATGTGTCAGGTCCTTCTTGGTATCCCCATTTCACCATGTTGACTCTTGTCTTTGCTACTCCGGCTCTTAGCCTGTTTATTGTTTTTCATAAGGGCCATGGTAGGTTTCCACCTGGTGGTAGTCGTTCATCAGGTAGGACAGGTGATTTAGCTCGTAGCTCTCTTCATTTGCGTATTCGAAGTTGGTCGGGAGGCTCTTGGATCGCATTTGTGCTAGCGATAAAACTTTTTCTTGATTTAAGTCTTCTTTGGGGCTCTAAATAACAAATTAGGATTAGACCAATTAAAACCTTTATATGGTAAATATTTACACATTCCTCATCCATAGAGATTATTTGAATCCAAATATAAGAGATATTTTGTTATTGTTTGTTCTTTTTTGTACTTCTCTCCAATATATTTATTATTTGTTTTAGAATATCTAATACTAGATTGAGATAAACCTCCTCTTATTCCCTGTTCAAACATTAAATACATATCAATATCTATTAGCAGTTCTCATTTTACACCTGTTTTTCTAAGCATAGCATTCCAAGCAAAACCTGTTATTTTATAATGAACAGGATCCAGCTTAAAATGTCCAAATGAAACAGCTCTATAATTTTTCATTACATCTGTAAGTTATAATACATCTATTTTATTATAAAGTATAGTAAAGTCTTTCATATTTTTTAGCATTTTCATATGCATTTTGTGTTACATATTCACCTGTAAGAGAGCAGTAAAATTTATCTACATTAGGTAGAGGTTATTCATCATATTTTTCTGGAGAATCAATATTCATAAGGATATGCTAATTTTCCTTTTACTAAATCCAATTGTTCAGGATAATGCTTTAGATAGTTCTTTAAACTGGTATAGTATTAAAGTATTAACTAATTTTTTTTAAAGAGTTAGATAAGAACTTGAAAGAATCGAAAAATCTTAATTCAGTTGTTTTAAAAATAGGATTTCCTATCTGATCTAAAACAGGGTCCTTTAGTTATTATATCTATTTTCTCATATCTTATAATTTTCTGAAATTGTTTTTTATTATCTGTATCAATACCAAATTCTTTTATGAATAAATGTGAGTCATAATCAGATAGATTGTGAAAAAATACAGGAATAAATCTAGAAACTTTTTTGAATACAAATTCAATTAGGTAGGTTTTTTCCAACAAAATACTGCATAATAACATTACACAGACAACCTCCTATCGGTATTTAAGCATCATATAACCATATAATTTGTATTTTTTGTTTTTTTAATTATACATTATATATATATGTAAGTACACCATTATACAACTGTGGCCATACCTACCATATAGTTTTTTTTTTATATATATCATTTTTTTTCAATACAAATATATTAGGTAAGTACTTTATTTTTCAGCACCACTTTATGAATTATACTGACCAGGGCAGGAGCTTAGATATCATGTTGATGGGCCACGGGCAAATAGGCGCTAAAAGGAAATCTGATTGGGAAGGTACTTTAGGGAGGTAATTTTTCGATTTTTCCAGTAAATGTGAAAAACCGGGAAAAATAAGAAAAATCGGTAAAATACTAAACAAATATTATTAAAGAAAATATATAATGCCTATTTTATTTTTTTTAGCAGATCGTATAATACAAATAAACATTATACAACATTGTAAGATTAGGTCCCCTCGGGATTTTTTTTAAAAAAAAAGAGTTAACAAATTTATATCACCCGTGTCGCCTTTTAATTACGTTATTCGGAAATAAAATGTTCATCATTTCTAAAACTAATTCTTCGATGTATTCTGCAGCTCTTTAATTGTCAATAAACGTTTTAGTATTATTATTTTAATTCGTTTTCAGTAATTCAATTAATGATTTATCTGTCAAGTAATTTGGGTCTAAATGCTCTTGTTAATTATGAATGAGTAATAGCACATTTTAAAATCACTATAGCCAGTTTAGTATTGTGAGCGACGCTCAATTGTACTGCATATTTCATAGCGGTTTTCAACAAGAATGGATTTGATGGTTCAAAATTTTATACGCACAAACTGTAAGCCATATAATATGCTTTAGCGATTTTTCTATAAGTTCCTTCGTTGTAATCTTCTTCCCAAATATATTTGCAATTTAAGATTTATTAATAAATAGAATAATAAGTGCCTGTTAATGAATCAGTATTGTGCGATGCCGGTTAATCGAGAAACCGTTTTTATCTCCGATGTAATATTCGGCTGGCTGCACTGAGATAACAACTACTGGAGCGTGGACACGCTATGTTCATAATTAAATGTAATAGAAAACAAGCCGTGTTGAATACCGCTACCCTCACCACCGAATGGTAGCCTATTTAAATGCGTATTAATTAACACTGGAGTAAACTTTAATTTAACTTTTAACAGAAAAAATTGATTCTAACTGATCGAGTTTGGTATCAACATTTTTATCTTGAAGTGGGCTTTATGTTGATAATAGTTAATGATAACCTGAAATAACACAGTAATATTGATTTATTAGTTATATCGGTACTTTCATCAAGTTGGAGACTAAAGCAGTCACTTTTATTAATTCTTCTCAACAACTGTTCTTTAATATTTACTGATAAACCATCAATTCGTTTGTTTTATTGTATCATTTGAAAATCCAAAACAGAACATTAATAAGTACTTAAATAAATATATAAATAAATAAACTTTATTAGATTATTTCAATACATTATTTATTACAATTTTTTAATCTACCTGTACCTTCGCTTGAAATGAATTAAATATTTTATATGTTATGTAACTTTGTTATAATACACTGTTATATAGCAATGTTACTTAGGTGTGGACGCGGCATAACATTCTTGCCTCTTATTCTTCAATTTCGATATCAATCGACCCATGGCATCTTTTAAATCCTTCGGCAAAACGTTAGTTTCCGTTTTTTTTGTAGACACCTCCATTTCTATGATTTCGGCAATTAAATTTATGTTTTCGTTTAATGCCGATTTCACTAATATATAAAATTTCCTTCCTCGTTAAAGAAATTTCTTCGGCATTTACCGAAACTTCTATAGAAAACCGAAAAACAACATTAATATTATAAAATTATATTAATAGTATTAAAAATAATATTAAAATTTGTATACAAAAAAAATGTATACATCAGCACATAAAAATTACAACTGAAACCAAAGACGCAGCTAGATGCAGCTCATTTTTGGATATGTTATAAAACAATATTTAAGCAACAATTTCCATGTGGTTTAAGTGTGGAGCTCGATAGGGGTTTTAACTTATTGCTTTTATTATAGTCTATTCAGGTTAAGAGTGCCCAACTCGCGCATGCATACCAAGCTGCCGACAACTGTCGGACCCTGTGATTGGTCGGCGTTGTTCA